>SKCR01029555.1:0-145119 GCA_019454045.1 Zanthoxylum bungeanum | reverse complement strand
CTACTTGAGTTTTGATATTTGACTTTGTTTGAAAACGATGTTAGTGCTCAGATTTGATTTTCTTTCCTCTTTCAAAGTTCAATTAGTTGGGTGATTTGAATTTATGCAATATAACCTTCTATTGCATGCATTCACTTTTTAATGATTAGAAGCAATATAAACCTTTTTTTTTTTTTTTTAAGGTAATGTCAATATGTCATTATCTTTTCAACAACTAATTAAGATTGTTTCTTTTTTCATTGGGGGAACCATTTTCACACAAGCTAAAAACACACTCTTACATGTATGTAATTCTTAGGAATCATAACCCTCAATTAAACTATATCGTTAATGATCGCTAATATAATATAATTTTTTGACATAATTATATCTCATCTTAATGTAATGTTTGATGTAAAATTTGATGAACTTATAAGTTAACATATAATCTAGTGTAATATTTATAAGTTATATTATGCTTTCAAACAATACTTTTTTACCAAACGGTTCATAATTCTAGAGTATGGAATTAGTATCAACTCCAATAATAATAATATTGTTAGGCATTTTGACTTTAAACTGATAACTTACAAATTATAGTTTTTGAAACGCTTTTCAAAACCCACTCACTGTGGCTACGGGTTTACATGAGCACTTATGTCATAATTGGAATATACTCTGATTTTTCAGAGAGACAAATCCTTAATTGACTCATCACAACCTTCACATGCTTTTATATTACCCAATCACTTTTCTACACATAGCGCAATCCATTTACAGATAATTAAGGTGTAACGTTAAAGCATACATGATCCACAAAGAAGATATTATAGAGATCTCAAGTCAATTGATCGGACATACCATTCATGTTATTAAAAGGACATTTATAGACACGTATAAGCCATAAAATATAGGTTCTCTTGTGAGCCAGTTTGATGTAATTATTTTCCAACAAACATCCAAATGTTAAACTAAACAAACTCCTACATTAGCAGTCTATGATATATCAGCTACTTCTCTTCACTAATTAGAGAGAAAACATAACAAATGCTAGTCTAATATGGATGTATTAATATTTTAGTATTAATAATCTTACGATTGTGAATATTTAACGGAATCTCATATATAAATTAATTGATTTATTCTAATATTATTTTAAGGATTTTATCATATAACGATTCTAAATAAATATACATAATGTATTTTTATAAATAAAATGACATTTAAAGTTGCATACGGTTCGATTACGGTTAAAAATCGTAACCGAATCATATGGATAACGGTTCGATTTTGCTGAACCGTAACCGAACCGTAGAGTAACGATTCAGTTTACGATTCAATTGCGATTTCGGCTAAAGCCAAACTCAACCATAACCTTAAACCGGCCGAACCGTATGGTTCGATTCAATTTAAGGTTTAAAACTGTAATTTTTTTAAATAAACTAATTTAAATTATTATAAAATAATAAAAATTTAAAGATTTACTAAAATGTACGACTAAAATTATGCATTGATAATTTAGTTATTATTTTGAAAAAAAAAAAAAAAGATTGCTCTTAATTAAGTTGTCTATATCCTCTTGGGGCATAGAGGAATCAAAGCTCACATAGTTCTAGTACATTTTATTTTTAATAATTTACCTCATTTTATTCATCCTCATCTGGGGAAGGCGGTCTGGTTCTTGAGCATTCGGTATTAGTTGTGTCTGTGATATCACACAAATCTTCAAAAGTTTCCGGCTGATTTTCTTATTCACGACGTTTCGCCCTACAGCAATCGTCAAGACACGTTTGAGCTTCTAACGTCTCCGGTTTCAACCTTGATCTTCTATCATCAAGAATATTGTCACTCATGCTAAATGTCTGCTCTACAGATACAGTTGAGATTGGTGCCGCTAATACCTCCCTTACAATCACGGCCAGGATTGGAAACAATCCTTGATGTTTTTGCCACCAATCAATAATAAGAAATTGCTTACCTAAAAAATCACTTTGGGAAAACTCGAAATTTATCGTTAGATATGCATTAATTTCTGATTAATAGTGGTGGTATTTGTGGACTTTGATTTTTTATTTCGCTACATCAACCAACTTCTATCAGCATGAAGCTTAGATTATCCAGTTGGTGCATTCATGGATTATGTGGTATCATCTATTTGAATATTATATCTACTAACCTAATCATTGTATAAATCAAGTAAAGTTCTCATAACATTATCAATAATTGAAGAAATAATCACAGTTCTTTCACCTAATAAAGTATTAATTTTGTAAAATTAGAGATTTTTAACTTTTATTATTATTATTATTATATTATTATTATTATTATTATTATTATTAATTTAAAAAATGATCGTTGGGCAAACGGTTTTCAACCGTAAGGTTACGTACGGTCCGTAACCGTTACAGTTAGGGTCTGTAACTGTTACGATTTAAATCGTTCAAACAGCCCAAACCGACAATTGGAAATGATATCAACAATAATCAAACCAGTTGGGATCGATTTGATTACAGTTCGTGATTTAATTTACGGGTCAATGGTTCGATTTAAAGTTCGGTTATAGTTCCGAATCGTAATAGTGTGCATCTTTAATGACAATTATAATAAGGAAAATGATATATGTACCAACTTTTATCCCGAAAATTTTCCTTACTCCCTCACTATAGCTACAGTGAGAGGGTAGGGAGGAAATTAGGGATAAAAGTTGGTACATATATCATTTTCCTTATAATAATTAATACATGCACTAATGTGATTTTAAAAATAAATGCAAATGGGATCTAACTGTATTGAGTTTTCGTCCACGCAATCATCGGTGGTGTGAACTACTGTGACGGGACCTTCACAGCTGCAATCTCTTCCCACTGACTTGTCTAATCAATTTCTGCCACATGTTATCCAATCATTTACGTTTCTTCCTAATTTGTCCACTTCTTAGGCCTTTCGTTGCATCAGCTCCGAGCTGCCAGCAGGAGGCAGCACTTCTTTTGTATTATTTACCCTTAAAATTACAACAATACCCTCAACTATGTAATCATGAACTCATAGGGAGTCCTAATTGTGGATCCTAATCTTCTTCATATTTTTGTCCCTAGTAGCTTTATTTGTTTCAGATAAAAGATTATATAATCTAGATATATACACATAAGTCTCACAATAATTACAGCAAATAAGTCAATATTCGTACTTCAATAACAATTCAAACATATATTATTTAACTGTTTAAAGTTTAAACCTCAAGCTAGAGCTTTTTTATTCTAATCTTGACAAGGGAAAAGCTGAAAAGGGCAGATTTGGGAAAACGAAAATCACATGCACTTGATAAAGCTTTTCTAATTAAGAGAGGGGAAAAAAGAGAGAGAGAGAGAGAGAAAGAAAACAGTGAGATGGAGTGGGAGTTTGTTTTTGAGTACAGAGATAACAACTCTGGCAGTCTCACAGGCCAAATCCGTACTTTTATTTCTATCCCTCGTGAATCGAGGCAAATGTTTTTTTTTTTTTTCTAGTTTTTCTAGTTTTATTATTATTATTTTTATGTTTTTTTTTTTTACAGTTCCCGTCTTCACTCTTCACTGCCAGCGATGATAAATTGATGGCTATTATTATTATTATTATTATTATTATTATTATTATTATTATTATTATTATTATTATTATTTATTTTAGCTTCTCCAGATTTTCCTTGAATCATCGTGAACAATGAAAATAGGCGTTACTTTTTTTATTATTTATTTTTGGGTTTAAGAAGAACTACATAAATATAATTGAAAAGGAAACAAAGCACAAGGTACTACATTTCATGACATATGTTTTGTCTCTTTAAAACCATCATTGTCTATTTTTGTCTCTCTTCAACGTCCATGTCCTCTTCAAAGTTTAAAGTTATATTTTTAACCAATTAATAAATCTCTCTTTACTTTTTTGAAATTCTCATTTTTTTTTCCATTTTATTTAATTATATTTACATGTAAACTAAATAAATATGATTTTATTAAGGGGCAAAGTAAGAACTTACCATTCTTTTATTTCGTACCAAGACTATTTAGGTTATGTCACGACCAAAAATTTGTGCGACCTAATTAAATTAGAATTATGGTACTGGTAGTCCGGATAATAGTTAACTGAAAAGTAAAATTGAATTTGGTGGACCAATGGGCTGTACATAAAATTGGGCTTGATGGGCCGAATGTGTTTCAAAATAATGGGCCAAATAATAAGCCCATTGAAGCTTGTCTTTGGGTCAAAGAAAATTAAACAAAAATTAGCCCATTGGGCCGGCCAAGGAAAAAAGAGAAGAAGCCAAGCCCAAATCTAGAGTTTTCTTGTAATTTCCATTCTCTTATCACAAAAAAATATATAAGAAAATAAGAAGCCAAAATTGTTATTCTCTAACCTCCAAGCTACCAAAAATTGTAGAAGGAATAGGCATGAATTTTTTTTTTTTTTTTTTTTTTTTTTTTTTTTTTTTTTTTGTTCCAAGCAAAAAGAGAGCTAAATCTAGTTCAAAGCAAACTTAAGAGGGTGAAATCAAGTTCTAGAGAGTCATTGAGCTAGAATCCAAAAAAAAAGGTGAGAAAAGATCTCATTCAACAATTTAAATTCTTGGATTTTGGGTAATGTTGATGATAAATGTGTTAATGATGTTTATTGGGTGTATTGAAGTGATGAATTCTTAAAATAATTGATTAAGTAATGTAGAGAATAAATTAGAAAACCCTAAACCTTAAATTGAAGTAATGAAAGTTGATGGTGTGGTAGATGTGTGTGCTTACATTGTTGAATGATGTTGGAAGTGTTGTTTATGGTGAATTGGTGTAATAAAAAGTGCATAAATATTGGTTTGTTCTTGGTGGAGAATTCGGCTATATGAGGTATGGAGGCTGTTTTGATTTTGTTTGATGAGTGTATAGGACATGTTGTAGTGAAATTGTAAAGTTATTGAATGATAGATAGGCATAGGGTATTGTGTAGAAAATGAATTGACGGCTTGAATAAAGTGGAATAATCTAACAAGTTTTGTGTATGATAATATGTGTTTTTTGTGTTGTAATGTATGATTGTAATAGTTGAATTAAATATACTAAATAGGGTAGAGAATTGGAGAGTTTAGGCAGTGCGTTCGGTTACGGTGTATGCTGGATAGGTCCAATATCTTGGTTATAACTCGAGTTTTAGGTATTCGTTTGAAAAATCGTAAAATACAATATAAATTACACACAATAGGGTTCAACATATCTAAAATTCAGAATTTTTACATCAAAAATGAATTTATATCGAATTTTTCAAGATGGCTGTCCTGCAGCTCGCTGATATCTGTTTTCCCTGAACAGCCCCAGAGGATTCGCTTGAACTTGAGAGCCGTAAAAACCCACATAAAATAGATACATAGGAGACTATTCTATAAAAATTTCAGCCACTGTTATGTTCTTATAAAGATCGGTGAATTTTTGTAGTTGGCCGATGTACAGTGAATTTCTCGACATTATAGTAGATTTTGAATTTTGATATCTTAGCTTACATAACCTTACATCGATCCTTGTAAAATTCGTAGGTAACCTCGATATGTCAATTTTTTAGTGAAATTTCTTGCTCATTTATATCATATTTTATTCGTTGTATCAAAATATTTTACGTCGTTTATTCTAACAACTTTAATTGATGATATTTTGACATCAGGAATTTCAGTCGTCATCAACTTCACGGAATAAGTTCGGTCAAAATCAAAATCTTCGAGTGGAGTATTTATTTTCCAAAAAAATATTTGATCTAATTGTTGTTTATCTTTAATTATGGATTTATGATACCTATGATTTAACTTTGAGATTTAATGTTGGTTTTTTATTTTATTGATTATCTTGTGAGTTTTATTATTTGGTAAATGTTGAATTTATAAAATAAATGGATTTCGAATGACATTTTCTAGATTTTAGAATGAGCTTAAGTGAATTACTAGTTTGTGACGAGATATGTTTCCATAAGATTTATGAATTATGATTTTTCTTCGAAAATTGGTTGGAGTTTTAGCATGATGTGATTTTGATGCGAATGATAATTGAAAATGACATTGATGATTTAAAATTGATTTTGTTAAATATGTCTTGGAATTGACGGATACATCAAAGCCTGTGCATATGGCATGTATAGATTTAGGACCAAGGAGACAACAATACGTAACGCATCTGGATCCTAGTTTCTGTGATATGAAGGACGACGATACATAACACCTCATGGCACTAATTGTTTATCAAGTTTAGAGTGTTAAGGGACAGTATAGTAAACTAAAATAAAAATCCTAATTTAACAAAGATTCAACATCCAAATAGGAAATTAAAATAAAGTCCTAAACTAATTAAGATCTTAAATCCTCACACCACTATAATAAACCTTATGCCCAAGTCTTAATTTAGTCTAACCCAATAAATAAATTAAAAAACTAAAATTAAATGTCTTAAAATAATTGGGTCATATGTAACTTGGACCCACTGCTAATAAGCCTATTTGAAAAGATTTTATTCTATTTGTGTTGCATGGTTCGGCCAAAGGCTTAAGGACTAGACCTTGTATTGCTTCCTTGATCTTCTTAGCTCGTTGCCTCGTGATTGGCCCTTCTGAATTATGTAATTAATCAATCTTCTGGGGTGGTACTTGATTCACATCATTCCCTCCCTCCTCGAAAGGATTCGTCGTCGAATGAGAACCTATATCAAAGAAAGATAAATTAGCAACATTGAAAGTAGTAGAAACATTATACTCAGCAGGAACATCCAGTTTGTAAGCATTGTCGTAGATGTCCTACAAGACTTGGAATGGTCCATCTCCTCTTGATTGTAACTTAGATCTCATTTGTGCGAGGAACTGCTCTTTACGTATATGTACCCAAACCCAATCACCAGGGTCGAATACAATACGGTTATAAGCAAATTCAATAAATGGTATGCATTCTTCCCAAAATTTTAAATTTTTAGTAACGATAGTACATAAAAATTGTGCTAAAATCATGTTTACCATTTCAGTGTGTCCATAAGTTTGAGGGTGACAATTAGTAAAATACGAAAATTTTGTACCTAACTTACCCCCATAAAACTTTCCAATAGTGGCTAAGGAATTTAACATCTCTATTAAAACAATAATCCTAGGTATCCCATGGAGTCATAATATCTCCATAAAGAATAAATCAGCAATATTTGTGGCATCATCAGTTTTATGACAAGTAATAAATTGTGCCATTTTACTAAACCTATCAACCACAATAAATATGAAATCCCTCCCTCTTCTCGAGCTAGGTAAGCCCAACACAAAGTCCATTGAAACATCAACCTATGGCTCAGTTGGTACGGGTAAGAGTGTATATAACCCATGAGGCATCATTCTAGATTCAGCCTTTCTACATATTATACATCTATTGCAAACTCTCATGATAACTTGTTTCATTTTACGCCAAAAAAGTGTTAATGTAATACCTCTAAGCTTTTACTAATCCTAAAGTGACTCATTAATCCATCCTCATATGCTTCCATAATCAGTAACTCACGCATAGAACAAACATGAATGCACAGTTTATTTTCTCTAAATAAGTAACCTTCATGTTGCTAGAACTTACTAAAAGAAGATTTATAACATGCATCATAAACAATGGAGAAATCAGAATCACATGCATATAGTTCTTTAAAAAATTCAAAACATAACATTCTAGCACTCATAGAAGTAAGTAAAACATACATGTGTGACAAAACATCTTCCATTAGGCTCTTCTTACCTTTTTTTTTATAACGGATCATATATGGAAAAGATTTTATAAATTCCATCCAACGTACGTGACATTTGTTCAACATATCTTGTCCCTTGAGGTGTTTCAATGATTCATGACCAATATGAATGACGAATTCCTTAGGTCAAAGATAATGATGTTGGGTCTTCAATGCACACAACTCTTTATCATAAGTAGGATAACGTAACACTCGCGCACTCAATTTCTCACTGAAGTATGCAATCAGCTTCTTCTATTATATTAGTATTGTTCCAATGCCTATGTCGGATGTGTCACATTCTATCTCAAATATAGACTCAAAGTTAGGTAATACTAGTACAGGTGCACTGCATAAATTCTCCTTCAAGCACTGAAATACACGTTTTTGCTCTTCACCCCATTGGAAACCCATTGTCTTCTTCACAACCCATGTCAATGGCGCAGAAAAGCTACTGAAATCTTTCACAAACCTTCTATAGAAGCTCGTCAATCCGTGAAAGCTTCTCACTTCGGAAACTAATTTAGGTGTAGACTAGTATTAAATAGCATTTATCTTCTCCTTATCAACTTCAATGTCATCTGTAGAAACTACAAAATCAAGAAAAACAATTTTATCCATGCAGAATGTGAACTTCTTAAAGTTAGCATACAATTGTTCTTTTATCAAAATATCAAGAACATATCTCAAGTGATCTACTTGTTCATCTAAAGTACGACTGTAATATAAGATTTCATCAAAATAAACTACTTTAAATCTCCCTATATAGGCACATAAATCATGGTTCACTAAACTCATGAAAGTACTAGGAGCATTTGTAAGACCAAAAGACATTACTAACCACTCATATAATCCATATTTAGCCTTAAAATTAGTTTTCCACTCATCACCTTCTCTCATTCTAATTTGATGGTACCCACATACATTTTATCTATCATGTAATCTAGTCTAGGAATAAGATGGTGATACTTTACCGTAATGTTATTGATTGCCCGATAATCCACACATATACATCAAGTTCCATCTTTCGTAGGTACTAGAAGAACTGGTACTACATGCGGACTCAAACGTTCTCTTACGTATCCTTTCTCCATCAATTACCCGACTTGCCTTTGAAGTTCCTTTGTCTCACCGGGGTTAATTCGATAAGCAGTTCAGTTAGGGAATGACTGCTCTAGGAATGAAGTCTATTTGATGCTCAATCCCTCTAATGGGTGGAAGTCCATTAAGGATGTCCTCTATAGTACATCGCTAAATTCCTACAATGAGGAATAAATAACACTAGGAAGAATAGATTCAATGTTAGTTAAAAGGGTAGTGGTATCCTTATATACACGAAACATCATGAACTTGCTAGCCTTAAATGATTTCCTCACTTCTCCCTCACCCAAGTAAAAACTCTTTTTCACCCGACCTTTCTTTTATCTCTCATTCACAGCTTTTCCCTTCTTGGAATCATTCATGGCTTTAGGTTTTTCTCTCTCCCCACTCACGGTCTTACTCTATAAAGATGCATCCTCTCTTTCATTTTCCCTATCTCTCTCTTGCTGTAACTTAACTTGATCCTCGTGTACTTACCTAGGTGTTAAATGTAACACCACGGTTATCATGATGTAATCATGCTAATTATTTCTTACATATGCAAAGAATCATTCAAACATATAATCATGCATTATTAACGACCCATTATCTATGTCATTATTTTTATAATTTTTCAGTACATGCAATTTTATTGCGATATGGATAACTTTTAGTATTTTAGCCATAATTTTGGCTACATATGTCCGTTTTTAGTGATCTTTATATGGTCAGAAAGACTAGATATAGATTTACAACTTTCGTGTTTAATATTTTTATAAATTTTGAACAAAGTCAAATCATACATTTATGCAAGGGTTATTGTACTATTATGAATTTTATATAAATTTAAACATCTGACAAATACATATATCATTATTTTAATCAATAATATCTATCCACTTGTGACCCACTTTTTTTTAACTTTACTCCATTCTCTTTTCATTTTATTCCTCACAAAATGAAGAACAAAAAACTCAGCCCTCTCTTCCAATCTATTCACACATGAATGTCAAATCCATGAAGAAAATTTGTGATTTTTCTTGCAAATCTTTGGAGATAATCAAGCTAGTAAGTCTTTTCTTCTTATTATTTATCTTATTTCGGATTTCAAATGAAAAACCCTAGACGTAAATTTCGAATTCATGAAAGATTTAAGCCTATAGTTGAATCATTTGCATGATTAAGTAAAAAAATGTGTAATTATATTTTTATTGTTGAGATATCATGGCATATGCTTGATATTGGTTGTAAATGTAAAATTTTTAGATGGGTCTTGTGGCCAAAGATGATGGGTGTTGGATGAAGGCTTAATGGAGCTAAGTATGGTATTAATGAATGTTTATGTGATATCATGCTATGGGATATGCTTGGAGATGTTTGAATTTCCAAGTTTGGTAAATAAATATGCTTAGGCTGAATTTTGTGCGTGGCCGAGAGATGGGGATTGGGAGTAATGGTGTTGATAATGTTGATGATGATTGTGTGTGCATGTATGTTATGGGTTGTTGTTGTTGTTAAAATCATGGCGTTTGCCTAATGTTTTATATGGCCGAGTGTGGCTACGGTTGGGGCCGCAAGTTTAATGCTATTATATTGAATGTTAGTATGGTAGCATTTTGAAGACTTTTCATATTTGATGCGAGATTGATTGGTGTGTTAATCACGCGTATGTATAGGTTTGTAAGCGATGTTGCAGATAATTTAGGGTGTTGGAGGAACATCTTAAGCTATCACGTCATCACGAGTGCACGTATTTCATCATTTACATGCATGATCTGGATCAAATGATCAAGTACACTAATTGCATTTGGACACGTATTTCATAGACTCCACGCATGAGGATCTGTTGGATTCTACTCAAGCACTTCAGCAATGGGCATCAGTCAGTGAGTGGATACTCATTTCCAATTTATTATGTTTCATGTTTGTGGCGCGTTATGATTTCACGTTTATGCTCATGTTGAGTTTTTATGGTTTGTTCACGTAATTATTTTTATGTTATGTCTACATTGAGTTTTCATATTTTCATTCAGGTCATGTTTACATATTCATGATACGTCACATTTCCATATTCATGTTATGTCACGTTACTAAGTCCATGTTTACATCATGTTTTCCATATACATGATTACGTTATGTATTCCATGTGTATGTTTATGATATGATTTTCACGTTTATGTTCATGCTATGTTTTTCATATTTACATTCATGTTATGTTTTCATGCTTATGTTTACGTTATATTTTCCATGTGTAAGTTCATGCTACGTTTTTCCAAGTTTATGTTTATGCTTCTTATATGCATGTTCAAGTCACGTATTTCAAGTTTCAAGATACGTTCTCCAGTTTATATTCAAGATTCACTTTCATGTTTAAAACAAGTAATTCAAGTTCAAGTTATGTTATGTTATATTCTAGTTACGTTTTTCACTTACAAATTATGTTTGCATGCCTATGTCACGACCTACATGATCAATCATATTTTCCAAGCTATTTCTGTTATCACAAGTCACAGTTTATGTACTTAGTTTACAATTTACACTTCATGAGTACAACTTATGTTTTCACAAGTCATGTACATATGTTTCCAGTTTATAATTCAAACATGTCCTTCATGTTACAGCTCATATGTTTTTTCAGTTTACAGTTCATGCATGTTTTTCAGTTTACATTCATGTCATGACTTCAAGTTACGTGCCTTAGTTGGTAATCATATTTAGAAAGGTTATTGATGCATGATTCATGCATGAATTATGTTAGATCCAGGCCACCATATGTTTGGGTTGGTTAGAGCCACGAGTTTGGGTAGTTTGGTATATAATGCTTAAATTTCATATTATGAAAATATATTAAGTTAGGATCATGTTATTAATGCCCATTTTTCATGTACGAGCATGTTACATCATCAATATAAGTAGTTTCAGTAGAGCAACTTAAGTTAAACAATCACGCTATGTTCTTATGTCATGCTTTCATGTTATAGTTCATGCGTCACGTTTTCATGTTTGCAAGACACGTCATATTTTTAGGTAATATTTTCATGTTCATGTCATGTCACGTTCTCACGCTCACAATTGGTGTTGTACAGTCAAATCACGTTATCAGGCTTATAGTTGTAGTCCATATGTATAGTCGTAGATTTCAATTCATGTTTACATGTTATAGTTTTCAAGATATATTTTAGTTCTCAAGGCACCTTTATGATTTTGAGATCATGTTTATGTTTTCAGATCACGTCATTATTTTCATGTTTACATTTTCGTAGTTACTTTTACAATTTAAATTTTCATATACAGTTACGTTTGCAGCTCACGTTTTTCAGTTTACGATCATGATCACATTTTTATTTCATGATTTCCATGTAATATGTTTTCAGTTTATGATTTCATGAAATACGTTTTCAAGTTCAGGATGTTCATGATTTTCAATTAAGTTCTTCTAGAAAATGGTTTACAAGAATAAGGAAATAAATAGTTTCAAACCACTAGTAGAGTGTCATCCCCTCATGTATAGATATCCCATCTCAGGTACGCTCACGTTTCCTTATGGGGCACTGATCACCCCCATAGGCTCATGTTCATGTTCATGTTCCCTTGTTTACGCGGTGCCAATTCTCGCTAAGTAGGTCTCACACGCCCAGGCGATGAACACTAAAAAGTGCACATTTATTAAAAGAAAAATTAATCATTTTACACTTGTAGTTTCATTAATCCTCTTAGTTTAGCACATTTGTGAAATAATAATTAAATTTATGTTTTATATATTTTTATTGAGATTTTTATTTATTGTGTAGGTAAAATACGACTTCGAATGCTCAACGGGAAAATTGACATGAAATCTGAATTCCAAGACCCAGAAACCTAAAAGGGCATGACAGTTAGATTCAAATCAGACTTGAAAATATTCACCATGTTTAGATTGACGACAAAATGAGTTTATGATGTATTTAACTACACATGTATTTTATATAAATATATAAAATAAAATAAAACAAAAGACAAAGGACAAAAGACAAAAGAATAAAAACAAACAGAAAATGACAAAACAGAATAATAAATTAAAAAAAAAATTGATTGCATTTGCTTTCCACCTTTTGGTGGAAAGCAATTGCAAGATTTACTTGGAAAGAAAAAACAAGATTTTCTTCTTGCAAACTCATAAGAGATGCTCAGTGTCTTATTTTCTTCAACAAATTTCCACAAGTCTCTCTAAGACTTTGTGGGATGAGCCGTTGTGTGTATTTTTTTTTTTTTGTAATTTATTTTTCTTTTTATCATGTTGGGGTAAATGATGAAGCTCTTGATATGAAAATATATCTGATTTTTATTTATATTATATTTTATAAATTGTGATAATTCCCCAAATAAAATTCATAGTCTTTCCAGTTTATTGAGGACTCTTGACTAGTTGTAGACAGTCCCCGATTGGCAAAAATAATACTTGAATCCCATAAATGAGAAATAATGGATTATTAAAGATCTGGATTAATTATAAACAATACGGTACCACCTATATGACTGATTTTATATGTTTTGTCATATTTAGTACATTGGCATGACTAATTATCGACATGACGAAGTTGACATAATTAATACATGATAATTATGAAATAAATTGATTGGGAACGTAACGACCGGTAGTTTTTACTACTGCATATAGTGGTACTGTTACGTACGGGACGAAGTCATATAAAATAAATTATGTTGAGACTCAAATATACTCATGGAATGACTTTGGGGACAATCGGTAAATCCCTCAAAGTCCCGGGACGAGACTGTGCAATGTTTCCCTTTGGACAACCCGTGGTATTTGGGGCATAACTTTTTCATACGAACTTTGATTTTTATGAATTTTATTTTTTCGAAAATCTGAGATCGAGACCTACAACTTCCGCGTTGAATATTTTTCCAAAATCAGACCAGAAATAAGTAAAAAAATACAAGTTAAAATTCGGATGAATAGTGATTTCGGGGTCAAATAGAAAAATCTCAAACTTTCTCCATCTTTCCACACTTTTCTCCATATTTCCAAATATCAAAAAGGCCCTAGTATATAAGAGCACACTATTCATAAATACCCAAATTGGAAGCAAGAATAAAAAAAAAGACGAAATTGCCGAGAGGAAGAAGAGAAAGAAAAGAGAGAAGAGGAAGAAGAAGAAGAAGAAGAAGAAGAAGAAGAAAAAAAGAAAGAAAGAAAGAAAGAATAAAAGGGAAGAAAGCAAGTAAGCTTAGCAACAATGGAGGGCTTAGAGAATGAAGAAAATTAAAAAAAAAAAGAGGTAAAACTCATTTGACCCAAATCTTGAATTATTTAATTTTGAAAGCATAATGGTAGAATAGAGATGATGGTGTGATAGGGGGTGCATTTTAGTGTCAAAAATATAAGAAAAGTGATTCTTGAACTAAATACCCAAATTGGGAGGCTTTAAAGTTTGGTTAAAATTAAATGATTTTGAGGTTTAGTGAGTTGTTGAGGATGATAATTGGATGTAGAACATGTGTATTTGAGGTTTAATGAAATGGTTTATGTGATAAAATTGATATGGAAGTATTAAGGATGTATTTGGGTGAGTAAAATAGACTTTAGGAAGAAAAGCAGAAACCTGGAAATCAGGTATGCGTCGCGAGACGACCTGGAAAAATTTAGGCATGCTTCTGGATAAAGGCGCGACGCGACGCGCAAGACTTTGCTTCTCGACGCGAAGACAGAAATTCATCCGAATTAGTTTTAAACCATCCCAGTTCCACCCTAACATGTTAGAGACCACCCTTAGGGTCTCGTATCAGTTTGAGAATACACATTACACCATAATATAAGAGTGATATGCGTTGAAGTGATAAGTAAGTGCTTGAGTGAGAAAGTTTAGACTTATTCAGAATATGTCCCCCGTCCCATCTTCTATCCAAAATTGTCAATTTTAAATCATCGCAGGAACCAGAATTCCCTCAGCAAGTGAGTAATGTCAGCCAGATTCCAAAACTGTGAGTGGACACCTCTTTCTTCAAGTTGATTTTGTTTATTGATTTATTTGTTCTTTATAAATTGAGACTTACCTTTTTCCAGCACATTGGGCTTTGGCCATGATTTATTTACAGTTGTTTTTAGACAATAGTGATTTAGAAAAGAAATATTTTTCAAACTTGATTTTTATTTTTTGGGGCATGGGGGAAAAACCCATCCCAGTATGTAACTTATACAAAGATGGAATTGACGGACAGAGAACATGTGCACATATAGAGGACTGGGGGGACGACGATATGTAACGCCCCCAGATCCTAGAGCAGGGCTAGGGGGACGGTGATACGTAATGCCCCTAGACCCTAGTTTCAGAGCTTGGGTGGTAGCATAGATCCGCACCTCTAATTCTAGTTTGTGGTTTGGGGGACTGCGATACGTAACACCCTAAGACCACCAGTTTCAGGGACAGTAGTGGCATGCTTTGGGGGACGGCGATACGTAATGCCCCAAAGTCATGGATTTGCACTGCTGGCTCTAGTTAGGCGTATGGGGAAAGACGATACGTAACGCCCTCATACGTCAAGGTTTTTCAGATACAGAGCAGTTCACAGTGATCAGATTTTCAGTAAATAGTTTTTCAGAAATAGTTTTTCAGAAACCAGGATTTTAAAAGTAGTTTTCAGAAAGACAAATTTTATAAAAGGGATTTCATAAGAAGTTTTTAGAAAAGAGTTTTCATATAAAGATGTTCCTGACACTATGGTTTTGAAACCAAAAGCTTTTATATAAATTTTCAGTTTTTCGTCCACTCACTTATATCATACAACGATCTAACCCCTCTCACTCCCAGTGTTTATTTTGCAGGTATTCCAGGAGAACTATCTCGAGAGGACGGATACTGATGGTAGTCACTAGTGGATCTGAGTCCACCAGTCAGAGTATGAGTTCAGTCAAGTCAAGCAAAGTTTATTTTCAAAAAATTGTATAGTAAAGTTGTGTTTCGGTACTAAGGTGTAGAGTCGAAATGTATGTGATGTTAAGTTTATATGAGTATGAAATCTTTTACATTTCATG
Source organism: Zanthoxylum bungeanum (assembly GCA_019454045.1). Lineage (NCBI taxonomy): Eukaryota > Viridiplantae > Streptophyta > Magnoliopsida > Sapindales > Rutaceae > Zanthoxylum > Zanthoxylum bungeanum. The sequence goes on along the minus strand of SKCR01029555.1, from coordinate 129,282 downwards.
TTAAGGTTTGGGAAATGGTCCAATGTTCAAGTTATAGTTGAGATAAGACAGTAGTAAAGTATACAGTTAGTATGTCAGAGGCTCAGAGGAATAGTACGGCATATTCCCCGCCGGTAACATCTCCGGATCGGGGATGTTACAGGGAAATAATTATAATTTATATTTTATAAAAAGTAAAAAAAATTATATTTGAAATATGAAGAATAGATCACTTAACCATGGTATTTTATTTTATTATTTTTATTTTATTAGTTGAATTATTATTTTATCCTATTAAATTTATTCCATGTGGATCAACCCCAGACTTACCAGGTTATTTTATTACTTCGACACTCTTATACTTGGGAGTAAAGAACTACTTTGTGAGTGTATCACCAGGTTATGATACTGGTGAGATTTTTCAAAAATATCAGTTTATAGACACATTTATAAATTTCAAATTATGTATACAGTTTCAAATCATGTTCATGATTTCCATTCATATTATACTTTCAAGTTCATGATTTCATTTTCAGTATGTAATTCAGTTTTCAGCTCATATGCATGCTTTACAGTTTTTCAGTCATGTTTTCATGTTTATAAGTTTAATCACGTCTTTATGTTCTTATTGACATATTTTAGTTTTCAACTCATATCATGTCATGCTTTACTTGACGTTAAGTCATTTTCAGTCAGTTTTCATCTTTACATATTTTTAGGTCATGTTTTCAAGTTGTAATTCATGACATCATTTTCATGTCTTGACGTCGTTTTCATGTCTTGAAGTCATATTAACGTTTCCAGTTTCCATGTTTATGCACAGTCAAGTTATCACGTTTACGTTTTCAAGTCACGCTATTATTTCAGCTTCATGGTTAATTCATGTCACGATCAAGGTCACGTCATATTTCCCATTTTATATCATATATATTATAGTGTTTCAGTGTTTAGCCTTGTACATGTCTTCATACCAGGATATAATTTATGTATGTGTGCATGAATTATGTTATGACTCACGTCCCAAGTTGATATGGTATTTTAGTTAATTACGTATATGATATTACGCAAGTATACGTCTTTATATTCACTCATTAAGTCATTCATGTGACTTATATCGTTCATTTTCAATCTTGCAAACATTTCACGATCACACATGCAGAGGATGGGCTTTGGAGAATATGTGATCCATCAACAGTTATTAGCATCACGGTCATCAAGTTCACAAAGTTAGGGCCCAATAGTTTTAAATTTTTATCAAGTTAGGCCATGAGGCCGAGTTATGTATATATATATGTAAAATCATGTTATGTATATCTAAGACATACTATGATCAAATCGCATGATTATGCAAGTTTAGATGTTATTATCGGTCCGAGGTCATTTTATATGTTGGGTTGAGTTGTAATTGATGAATTGCATAGACATATCTTCTCCCTGGACAATGATCGAGGTTGCATGATATTTAGGGTACATCATGTAGAAATTTTTAGCGACCCTATTAGGTTAGTCACATATGCGTGTTATGTATGAATTCCATGTAAGCATGTATGTATATTTCACGGTCAATAGGCTAAATCATGCATGTACATATGTGATCACGATATATGTGCAGTTCATGTCCATTGTATGACAACTCTGCATGTATACAATGTAATCAGCATAACATGAATCACAACACATTATGCACGTACATGTTTTAGGCTCATGGAGATGGCAATGTCGTCATCTTCTACCAATCGCATGCCTGAATTGTCCGAGATGTGACATTAAAGGCATCAATGTGATTTGTTCCCCCTTATGTTTGAAGGAATATCTATTCTTGAAACTGTTGCGAGATTATTGTACTGTAAGTATACAGTGTCAAGTTTGAGTAAATGATGAATAAAGAGTGTTGAACCATATAGATTGAAATCAAATTCATACTAAATAATATAATTAATAAACTTAACTTTATTTAGAAATCAATTTAAAATAAACTAAACTAAAATTATAAAATAAAGAAGCGAGACGTCAAAACATTTAATTAAGAAAAACTGGGATGAGAGGAATTCTAGAGTCTGATTTCACCTAGCTATCCCCATGTATTTGTTATACCAATCAGTTATGACTTGTTTCGCGTATTTTGCCTTTCCTGTGTGCTTCCTTTGCATCCTTAAGCTCCCAAAATATTTACGTTAGCCTCAAGATCCATACTCTAATGCTTCCTATCAATAAAACACAAAACAAACTACAAAACACATAAAATAGCATGAAATCTAACAAAATAATAAACTATGAATGTATGAATAAGTGGGTATAAATCACACTTATCAGAAACCATCATGTATCACATTCTTATCGAATAGCCATGGTCTATTCAAAAGATTATGGCCTGCATGCATAAGTACCACATCACACAAAATCCCATCAGTATACAGACCTATGGTAAATGTAAGTAACACCTGCTTAGCAACTTTCACTTCTCCACATGCATTAAGCCACTGTAATCTATAAGGCTTGAGATATTTCAGGCACTTCAATCCCAAATTTTCCACTAGTGCCATGCTAGCCATATTTTTGAAACTACCCCAATCTATAATCATACTACAGCTCTTTCCATGCACTATGCATCTTGTATGAAAATATTTTCTCTCCTTACTGCTTTGTGGCATTTTCTCTACTATATGCACTCAAAGCACACTTGACAACAAGAGCTAGATTCTCTTTGGGAAATGTCACTCCCTCATGATCACTAGCATCTTCCAATTTTGGCAATTCTTCTTCTATGTCTTCTTTATCGTCGGTTTCCACCTCTCCAGTATCTCTAGAGACTAAAGTGCACTTATTTGGAAATTGTGACACGAAATGTGCCCCATTCCCAAACACTTAAATATTTTATATCTCTATTTCTAAGTGCTACATCTTAGACTTTAACCTCATTTTGCTTGGCTCTGCTGGCTCTTTCCCTTTGTAGTACTCTCAACCTTGGGCCTATTATAGCCTTCATCTCTATTTTCATTTCCAGTCCGCTTCCCTTTTCAAGTCAAAGTAGTCTGCGAATCGAATCTAGATAATGTTGACTTATTTTTCAACTGCCACTCAACCTTGATGGTTGTATGTACCATATCATATATCTCCATTTAGTGATGCAACTATACTATGTTGGCTATTTCTCTATTCAGTCCAGCCAAGAAACGAACCATAGTAGCCTCTATATCCTCCAATACATTAGCTCTTATCATTGCAACCTCCATTTCCGTATGATAATCCTCTACACTCTTGGACCCTTGGTGTAAATATTGTAATTTCCGAAACAATTCTCTGTTGTAGTGGGTAGGTATAAATCTCCACTCTATAAGAGCTTTCAATTTTGCCCATGTAGTGGTAAGTCTCTCTGTAAGTGTTCCTAAAACATGCCAAGATCGTCTAAGAGTGATTCGTGTGTGAATTAATTGAAGGAAGTTGCGGAAAAACTCACCTTGATCGGATTTAAGATTTCAAAAATTCCTTCTTTGTTGGAGCTCCAAGCTTGTTTGTTGAGTTCAAAACTCTTGGGTGAGTTTCCCTATCACCTTTCTATAATTCCCAAAGTGTTATCTTTGTCCAAAAATTGAAACAAAATTTCTTCTCCAAGAAGAACAAGAATCGGCAATGGAGGGTAGAGAAGAGAGAGAGAGAGAGAGATGTGAATAGTAATGTCTAACAAAACTAATAATGTTTTTCCAAACACAACTCTCTTTTATATTTTCCAAAAACAAAATTCAAGTGTGTTGGAAAAAAATACATTAAATGCATCCAACCATTTACATCAACAAATGACTAGTGATGTGAGTTAGTGGGTCCCACTACTTTGAATTCAAAATTCAAGTTGGGTCGCTCAACACACTTCGGGCTCAGATTCGTTTAATCTGATTAAACGAATTTTTCCGTTGCGACGTAATTAAATCTAATTTAATTAAATAATAATGCCTAGCAAAATTATTACGGAAGTCGCTTACAAATTAATTCCAAATTAATTCGTTCGTTAGAATTAAAATCAAATTTAATTCCGCATTGAAATCCAATTTCAATTAATATATCTAATATATTATTTTAGCCCAATTAAATAAATTAAATAGTAAAAATCCAATTTCACTATTAAATTCATTTTGCCGATTAATTCTAAATTAATCGCATTCTCTCTTTTCGATGAATTTAATCTCAGAAAAATTCTCGACGCAATTAATCTCAGATTAATTCTTTCTCTGATAATTAATCCTAGATTAATTCTTGCCGTAATTAATCCCAGATTAATTTTCTCTCTCATAATTAATCCTAGATTAATTCTGTTCGAGTCAAATGTCATTGGTGAATCTTCGGGAAGCAACCCAAGAGATCACTGGATATGTTGGCAGTAAATACGGTCATCGGACTATCCGAACACGTGCGTACTCGGTACCACGTTCCTATCGATTTACAAGACATGGTTGGCTTCTAGCAAAGCACCGTGCCTACCCAATTCTCCAGAAATATTCTTCTACGGAATACAAGATCTTTGTTAGGCGTAGTATACGTAGTATTGCATATTACGATCCAATATCAGATGTCACATGCTAGGCCTGAGGCTGGAATTGTGTCTGCCTCGTACGAAGCATATATCGGATCATTGGCAACTAGTCTCTAGAATCGGATAATCATGACCTAGTTATATTATCCCGATGACTGCAGTACTAAGAGTACCATTTCTGTATCCCTGCGTGATCATCATCTCCATATGACTGAAGTGATACTTCCATCTTGAAATCACACCCAATACACTATGATTCTCAGTATACCCAGAAGAGGCGTACACAGAACCTGTTAAAGCCTCGGATGACCAAAACCAAAGTATACTGATTGTCGCAAGTATTAGCGGTGCAAGTCTCATGTTAAGACCAAATACACCTACCCTGATTCGGATTCCCATAGACACATAGTCATACTACCAATGGGATTCTGATGGGTCTATCCAGAGCGAAGCTGTTTCCATACCATCGGTAAACAGAACCTCATATTACACTTGCATGAGTATTCAATACCCAAATATATGAGAACTATGCTGTTACGCTTCCATAACACACACAAATGTAATACTAGCATATTCCACATTATCGATGTCCAGTCTCGATAATACTACGACTAGGGATATTTAATGATTAAACTTTAAGTGGATTAATATTGTCTCATATCTTATTAATCCGATACTAATCATATGGACTTTTATCATTTATATATCCAGGTAATCCAATTACAAATGATAAAAGAGCAATTTCCTTTGTCACATAGTTAATTTGTACAACACCATGTTCTGTACAAATAGTGATGCTATGGGTCATAATTGTCCAACAATCTCCAACACTCAAATGTACTACACCTGAACTATGTACGGGTCGCTCAAACTTATGCTGAGAAACAGCTTTCGTCAGCAGATTTGCAATGTTATCATCTGATGCGTTTTATTCGATCATCACATCGCCACGATGTATGATCTGACGAATTAGATGAAATAGTCGAAGTATATACTTGGATCGTTGATGAGACCGTGGTTTCTTAGCCTGTGTTGTAGCCCAGCTCAACTGCTAACAGAAATACACCTAATCCAATTAGGATTATATAGATCCAAGATGCTTCTTTTGCTACCTCAGCTGCAGCAATGTTCCGCTTTTGTTATTTATTCGACCACAGTATCTTGCTTGGAAGATTTCCAGCTCACTGTTCTGTTATTCAAACTAAATATGTACCCTTATTGCGACTTAAAGTCATCTTTGTCGGTTTGGAAACTTACAGCGGTGAACCTAGTCACCTCAAGGTATCATTTCCCTATATTCCCAGAAAGCATCCTTAGTTCGTTCAAGATACTCAAGGATGTTCTTTACATCAATCCAGTGACCATCACTTGGATTGGCCTTATAGCGTCTATATATGCTCAAAGCATATGAGACATCAGGTCACATACATTTCAAAAACATACGAGCTCTGGGAAGGTTGTGAGCAGCTTTCTAGATCTATCCCAGTGGATCTTTATTCCTAGAATAAAGCCTGCTTCTCTCAGGTATTCCATGGAGAATTTTAATGAAAGCCAAGCTTTCACCGATTATATTATGGGAATGTTATTTCCAAGAAATAATGCATCATCAATGTATAAGACATCCAATGTCAGTGCGCTCCCACTAACCTTCTTATATACACAAGAATCATATTCGTTTTGAATGAAATCATATACCATTATGATCTTATCAAAAAGTTGGTTCCAAGAATGCTATGCTTGCTTCAATCCATAAATGGATCGATTTAACTTGCAAACCTTGTTTGCATGTTTTGGCACGATAAAACCGTCAGGATGTTGAATATAAACATCCTCCATCAGCCTGTATTCCCAAGAACTGATGAGCTAGAAGTAGGCCAGCGGCTGATGGGATAAAAGAGTGCTTCAGGCTTATCCAGTGTCACACGCAACTGCATATGAGTGGTTGGAATACAGGCTGGCACATGGGTAAAGCATATAATAGTTACCAAGAGAGTTGATGAGAGAGAGGGTTAGCCGAATGAGTGAGGATGTGTTTAGGGTTTATTACCGAGAGGAGAGAGGTGAAAGAGTGAGCGGAAGATAGGGATCAAAGAGTTGGGTTTGTGCTTCTTTTTATAGGCAATGGTTGGGGTTTACCTTATGGGAATAAGGAAAGAATATTGTGTAATTATGGGGGATATTTTAATTAGTGTGCTATAAAGAAAAAACTATTTAATTAGGGATGTGATTTGGTTTGATTTGATTTAGTTTAGGAATGTGATTTAATTTAATTAGGAAGGTGATTTATGAGATTTGATTTAGTTTAGGAATGTGATTTAATTTAATTAGGAAGGTGATTTATGAGATTTGATTTGATTCTTTTAATTTGGGAAGGTGATTTATTAGGATTTCAACATGTGTTTAATGTGTGGATTTATTATTTTGGAGGGATTATGGGCGTGTGGTTGGTTATTTTGGTGGGCTTGGTGTGTGGCTTGGTGGTGTATGGGCTTGGTGTGTGGCTTGCAGGGGTTTGGGCTGAGGATGAATTTTAAAACAGAGGTCCAACGAGCGAACCCACAGCTAATCAAACGAATTTAGTCCAACAAGATATCAATTTCTAACTTTTCCCTTCCGACGTCCGTTTCCCGCGACTTCCACAACTTAAAGAGGTAGTGTCTCCATGTGAAACTCATCATCGAGACTTATATGCAAAAATACAGTGCCTACAATCGCCCCCACTTTGATGGGACTTGTGCAGTGTGCTACCACCTGACTTGCCTGCTATTTTGAACTGAGTTGATGATGCAGTGGGCCCTCGACCTGGGACGTATCCCGGAACTACAACTGATGTGTGGGCCCTCGACCCTGGGACACATCCTAAAACTGATGATGTAGTGGGCCCTCGACCCTGGGATGCATCCCGGAACTACAACTGACGATGCAGTGGGTCCTCGACCCTGGGACGCATCCCGGAACTGCAACTAAGAACGGGGGCCCTCGACCCTGGGACGCATCCCTTGAATTCAAGTGGGACGCCATTTCCAGTCTCTATGGTGATTTCCAGAGGTCGAAAATCATCTATCGTGATTAAGTCTTAGAAAGAAGTTTGATGGCTCGGGGCTGCATTCGTTCTGTTAAGGCTATATTAGTGGCACAATGAGGGTAGATTCCATTGTTGCCAGTTTGTTTGATGGATCGGGGCCGCATTCATTCCGCTGATGCCATGTTGGTGGCACAAAAAAGGTATATCCCCTTGTGGCCAGTTTGTTTGAGGGCTCGGGGCTGTATTCGTTCCGTCGAGGCCATGTTGGTGGCACAATGAGGGTACATTCTCTTATGGTCAGTTTGCTTATTGGCATGGGGTTGAAGTTTTTCCCTCATGGCCAAGTATTGATGGCACAAGGAGGGTACATTCCCATGTGGCCAGTTTGTTTCATGAATCGAGGTTGCATTCGTTCCGCCGAGGCCATGTTGGTGGCACAAAGAGGGTATATTCTCTTGTGGCCAGTTTACTTGATTGGCTCAGGGTCTGGTTACATCTCACCGAGCCTTAGTATGATTTGTTGGTATAGGGTTGAAATTTTTCCCTCATGGCCAAGGGTTGATGGTACAATGAAGGTATATTCCCTTGTGTCTAGTTTGTTTAATGGCTTGGGGCTGCATTCGTTCCTCTGAGGCCATGTTGGTGGCACAAGGAGGGTACATTCCCTTGTGGCCAGTTTTTTTGATGGCACGGGACTGCATTCATTCCGCATAGGCCATGTTGGAGGCACAATGAGGGTACATTCCCTTGTGGCCAGTTTGCTTGATTGGCTGGGGGTCGGGTTGTATCCCACTGAGGCCTTAGTATGATTTGTTGGCATTGGGTTGAAGTTTTTCCCCTTGACCGAGTGTTGATGGCACAAGAAGGGTATATTCCCTTGTGGCTAATTTGTTTGATGGCTCGGTACTACATTCGTTCTGCCGAGGTTATGTTGGCGGCATAATGAGGGTACATTCCCTTGTAGCCAGTTTGCTTGATTGGCTCGGGGTGAGGTTACATTCCACTGAGGCCTTAGTACGATTTGTTGGCATGGGGTTGAATTTTTTCCCCCATGGCCAAATGTTGATGGCACAAGGAGGGTACATTATCTTATGGCCAGTTTTTTTGATGGTTCCGGGCTGTATTCGTTCCGCCGAGGCCATGTTGGTAGAAGAAGAAAGGTACATTCCCTTGTAGCTAGTTTGTTTGATGGCTCAGGGCCACATTCGTTCCACCAATGTCATGTTGGTGGCACAAGAAAGGTACATTCCCTTGTGGCCTGATCACGTTCGTCGACATGAGGTTGGAGTTTCTCCTTCATGGCCGAGTATTGAGTGGCATAAAGGGGGACATTCCCCTAATGGCTGGTTTGGCACACTAGATCGGGGCCGGAAATATTCGTCGAAGTGGGGGAGAAGGTCAGGCAAAGACCACAAATTTTAAAGAAATGCTGAATTTTCTAAGTGTTCCAAGAAGGAACTCACGTGGAGCTCGGACATCAGAGTTTGTCAGCGACGTGACCCTTTAGGGGAATGGATGTGTTAATTTTGATGAAATTGGCGAAGTGTTGAAGAAAGTGGTCAGGCCTCGGGGTTTGTTGGACGTGCATGCAGTAATGAAAAGAGAAATAAATGCAAGGGCAGTATTCATTTATTAAGTCATAAGTATTTTTACAAAGGGCCCATCGCGGTCACCCACACAAAAGTACAGTAAATAAAAGAAAGGAACTATTATACAGCAACGGGCTTGATAGCAACAGCAGTAGAGGCATCGGGCTCAGCAGAAGGGGTAGGCACATTAACTTCAACAGCAGTAGAGGAGGGGTCATTAACTTCTTCAGTCAGCGCGGTAGGTGGGGAAGGGCTGGGGTTTTCTTTGGCATGAGGCATTGTGGACACTGGCTCAGGATCTTGTATCGCCTCGAGGGTTTTGAATATTTGTCCTAAGGCCTCTTCCTGGGTTATTTCCCCATTGCACAACCTTACAAAGGTGCGCATTTTCCCCAAGTCCATGTCGGGTTGGAGAATATCAAATATTTCCACACACTCCTCCAACCCTTCATTATTTGCCTCCACTTTAACATCCTCCAAACAGCCAAGCTCCTCGGCCTCCATCCTCCTCATGTCTTCCAGATCCTTCTCAAGCTGCTCTGATTTCTTTTCAGCTTTGGCCTCGGCCAAGGTGACCTTCCATGATATGGACTTGACTTCATCAGTTTTTCTGGTCAGCTCGGCCTTGTCATCGTCCATCTCATTTTTGGTGATTACTGAAGTCATGCGGAGGGAATATGCTTCAGATTTTGCTTCGGCCTTGGACTTTTTGAGGCTCTGGATCTCAGCTTGGGCCATCTCCAGCTGCTTTGATAACTCTTGCTCCAGCTCGGTCAAGCGACTCTGGAGCCTCTGCGCCTGACCCCCCCCTCGGATAGAATGCTTGTCAGCAGGTCTTTATTTGTTGCTAAAATGTAGCCCAACTGCAGTGATAAAAAATGGAGTTTAATATGGTGAAGTAAAAAGAAAACCAGTTATGAAATGGAAGCTTGGTTACCTCTGCATGGAGCTAACAAGTCTTATTGATGATGTCATCGGGCGAGAAATCCTCGCAAGTTTGGGCCCGTTCTAGAGTCACGGTCTCGGCTATACAGTTGAATGCTAGGATAAAGTGGGCCAATTTGTCCCTCAAACCCTCGGTGAAGTTGTTGATCCTGAGTAGTGGGGTGCCCTCCTCGGATTGAGGAGAAATTGCTAAGGCTTTCCCCTTTTGGGCTGCTTTTCTTCTGCTCGGAGCTGCCTTAAGTTCCTCTGCCTCTTCGCTCCCGAACAGATGGTGAAATTTTTGGGATGGCCGGGAAAGAGCCGTGGAAGTTTAGACTGTAGGGGCTGGGACAATGGCGATTGCATGGCCTTGGAGGACCCAGATGGCGCAGCAGTTGAGTAAGTGGATTTTCACTTAGCCGCTGGTGGAATTGAGGTAGACACAAGGGACCAGGTACTACTAGACCTACCCCGTAAGGCCCGCAGTATTTCTTCAGCATGTTGCATTGGTTTTTTTGAACTTGACATTCCTACAAAGAAAAAGACAGTTAGAATATGAGAAGGGCAAAAGTTGTTGGACAATTATGACCCATAGCGTCACTATTTATAAAAGACATTATGGTTTTTGTACAAATTAACTATGTGGCAATGGAAATTGCATTTTATCATTTTGTAATTAGATTACTCGTATATATATAAATGATAAGAGTCCTTATGATTAGTTCAGGATTATAAGATATGAGACAATATCTATCCACAACGGTTTAATCATTAAATATCCCTAGTCGTAGTATTATCGAGACTAGACATCGATAATGCGGAATAGACTAGTATTGCACTTGTGCGTGTTATGGAAGCGTAACAGCATAGTTCTCATATATTTAAGTATTGAATACTTATGCAAGTGTGATAGGAGGTTGTGTTTACCGATGGTACGGAAACAGCTTCGCTCTGGATAGACCCCGCGGAATCCCATTGTTAGTATTACTATGTGTCTTTGGGAATCCGCTTCAGGGTAGGTGTATTTGGTCTTAACCTGAGACTTGCATCGCTAGTACTTGAGACAATCAATACGCTTTGGTTTTGGTCGTCTAGGACTTTAACAAGTTCTGTGTACGCCTCTTCTGGGTTTATTGAGAATCGTAGTGTATTGGGTGTGATGTCAAGATAGAAGTATCACTTCAGTCATATGGAGATGATGATCACGCAGGGATACAGAACCGGTTCTCTATTATGTTGCAACTATCGGGATAATATGACAAGGTCATGATTATCCGATTATAGAGACTAGTTGCTTGTGATCCGATATATGATTCGTACGGGGCAGACACTATTTCAGCCCCAGGCCTTGCATTTGACATCAGATACTGGATCGCAATACGCAATACTACGTATACTACGCCTGTCATAGATTAAATATTCCTTAAAAGAATATTTCTGGAGAATTGGGTAAGCACGATGCTTTGCTAGAAGCCAACCATGTCTCGTAAATCGGTAAGAACATGGTACGAGGTATGCACGTGTTCGGATAGTCCGACGACCAGATTTACTACCAACATATCCAGGGATCTCACTGGTCGCTTTCTGAAGATTCACCGATGACGTATGACTCGAACATAATTAATCTGGGATTAATTACGGCGAGAATTTATCTGGGATAAAATTCAATTAGAAGAGAGAGAACGATTAATTCGGAATTAATCGATAAAATAATATATTCGATATATTAAATGAAATTGGATTTCGACGCGAAATTAAAATTGGATTTTAATTCAGGTGAACGAATTAATTTAGAATTAATTCGCGAGCGACTTTAATGGTAATTTTGATAGGCATAATTATTTAATTAAATTTGATTTAATTAAGTCGCAACGAAAAATTCGTTAATTCGGAATGTGTTTGCGGGCCCACTCGGATTTTGAATTAAAGTGAGGCCCACAAGTCACATCACGAGTCACATCAAATGTCACTTAAGTGATGGATGTCTTGTCACTTTTTGGTGATTGACATCTAGTCATTTTTTATTGATGGGAGTAGTTGGAAGCATTAATGGCATTTTTCCCTCCAAACTTGGTTTTGCTTTTTGGAAAATGATATACCAAAATTTGTTTTGACTTTTTCATAGGTTGTATTTTGTTTTAGAAACAAAAACAAGCAAAACAAAAAACTCTCCCTTTATCTCTCCTTAGCCGAATACTTCAAGAACAAGAAGGAAGATTTTGTTGCAAATGTTTCCTTAGCTAGCACTTAAAGAGTTCTTACAAAGGTGATAGAGAAACCTTCCCATTGAGTTTGGAATCTCAACCTTCAAGCTTGGAGCTTCAACAAACAACTTCAAAGAGGAGATCTTGGAGCACTTCTCAAAGTAAAAGTTTTGTTATCAACACATCCAACCAACCGATCTTTGTAAGTATTTTTCCGCATTCTTGCTTCGAGTATTCACATTATTTCATGCATCAATTGATCTTGGGATGACCTTAGAAACCCAACAATGGTATCATGAGCCTTATTGAGCATGAAATTGAATTTAGGGTTTATAATCTTGATTTGGGTATTTTTGATTTGAACATGTTTTGATCAAATTGTTTGTTTGAGTATGCTTATATATTGATAACTTAGAGTTACGCATGATCAATTTGATGAAAAATTAATTGTATTAATTTTCCCCAAATTATAAGGCTTGGCCGAAAGTTATAGTGCCCTAAAGTCATGGTAATTTTTTTTGTTTTTTAGACCATTGGATGTTTTTAAAGACTTGGATATATTGATTTGTGATTTAATTGGATTGAAATCGAAATCGGATATAAAATCCTTCCATTGTCGTGACCAAAGAAGCATGAAAATGAATTGATTTTGTTTCAATAATGTTGGACATGTGTTGAATAGAATAATGCATGATTAATTAATTAAAATGATATTTTGGGAATGTTAATTTAGATAATTAATTAGTGCAATACACTTTAATTAATTAAATTATGAAATTTGGAATATTAGAATTTAATTATTTGGGCTTAATTTGAAATTGGGCTATAGATGTTGTATTTGGGTCTAATGGGCTTGGTTTGGCCAAGTTGGTTTAGGACAATTGGATTGGATCCAAATTGGGCCTAAACCATTCCATTAAGTCCAAATATAATATATGGGCCTTTAAATATTTAATTGGGCCTAATGGGCCAAAATTTATTTCATGGCAAATATGGTGATTCCTTAATTGGGCCTTGGTATTTTGGTTTGACCCATATTGACCAAAGCCCATGCCTTAAGAAATTAATTGAAAGCCCATTGGACTTTAATTAAATGACATTGGATGTTAATTGGGCTTTGAGACCCATTAAGATTATATTTAGAATCTAAGTCGTAAAGTCGCATTAAAAGTGTAATTATTTAATTTGAAATTAAATATAGAATTAGTATTGAATACAAATTAAATTGGATTTAAAATCGTAGTTCGATATAATTCAAGAATTCGTACTTTGAGTACTTATTCTTAAACGAGTTGGACTCGCGCAAATCAAATCGTTGTTTGAACATTGGATGATCACTTAATTCAAAGATTAATTAATTGGATTAGATTTATTGAATAACATGCTTTGTGTGAATACTTGGATGTGTTGTATGAATAATGTATATCGGATGGATATTAGAAGGGTGAGGGCAATTTTGGAAATTGTTGTAATAAATTTAGAATTTATTAAATTGGACCTGCGTGTCCAGCCTTTATCTCTCGATTCTTTTTAATTCTCTTCTCACCAAGTCCCCTCAATGTAATGAGGTTTCTTTAATGTATTATGTAATTGGGTAGAAGTTAGAATAGTGCTAGCCGGGGAGAGGAAAGGGAGTGATTTGTTTTAGGAACAATTTGTGAGATATCCATCCGCATATCATTATTAATTTATTTACCGCGCCTTATTATGCTTTTAGAATGCATGCTTAAGGGTGTATGATGAGACCTAATCAAAGATAATTATTTGGTTGCCAATTACGCGAAAAACCCTCAATCAAATATTAAGCGTTTTCCTTCCATTGAATGATTCATTCTCAAGATCCAAGATTGGCACTGGTTTATTGGCCATAGTCAAGACCTTTGTCCATCGCGGATGTGTTTGAATCATGAAGGCTTTGTTCCATATAGTATGCATTGCCTAAGTTGTGATTTGTTGGTCAAAGTCGAGATCATTTCTTGTTCATCGACATCGATTACGAAGCTTTCCAAGGTCAATGGGTCCCGCTTATCTGGAATCATTAAGCTTGTTGAGCCAAAGCCAAGGCTTAGTTAATTCAGAGGAAAAATGTTAAGAAAATATATTGGATATATTGGCATATATATTGTATATATGTTTCGGACTGGAGGTTCACCTAACGGATCTAGGAATTGGATGAGATCCAATTGATCTTAGAGATCTACCTAGTTAAATATCATACAACTTGTTGGCCAAAGTCAAGGTTGTGTGTTATTTAACGGGATCCTAGCCCAATAGGAAACTAGGTTTCCCGAGTACTCAACAGAGGGTTAGAGGCTCGCCGAAAAATAGTATGAGGCCAATATTGAATTTGCAATTTCGTTCAAATACTTGGCATTACGCGCTTTCAAATTATTTCGTCAATTATATATTTATTAGTTGGACTAATATTCTATTATTTTTCTTGTAACAGTTGGACTGTACCCAAATATCGTTAATTGAATAGTTTGACCATTGCAATTAAGATAGCTGGAAAGATCGGAGTTAGAGACATTATCATGGGCGAAAATGTCTTTAATGGCGTGAACTTTCCTGATTGGGATATGAACCTCAGGATTGTCCTGGGGGCTGAGAGGATGCTCTATACGATAGAGAGACCCATCGGGCCTAAGCCCAGAAATGAGCAGCCGCTTGAGCTTGAGCTTTGGAAGACTCATAGTGATGACAACTCAACTGCTCAGTCCTTCATGCTCGCTGCGATGACATTGAACAGCTAGGTCAGCTAGACATAACCTTTGAGGCTGAGACTTCTATAGATTTCATCTTGCAGTCTCTTCCTGATAGCTGGAGTGGGTTCATTATGAACTACAATATGATGAACCAAGTGTTGGACAATTATGACTCATAGCATCACTATTTGTACATAACATGGTGTTGTTGTACAAATTAACTATGTGACAAAGGAAATTGTTCTTTTATCATTTGTAATTGAATTACCGAGATATATAAATGATAAAAGTCCTTATGATTAGTTCGGATTGAGATGATATGAGACAGTATCAATCCACCAAGGTTTAATCATTAAATATCCTTAGTCGTAGTATTATCGAGACTGGACATCGATAATGCGGAATAGACTAGTATTGCACTTGTGCACGTTGTGGGAGCATAACAGCATAGTTCTCATATATTTAAGTATTGGATACTTATGCAAGTGTGATAGGAGGTTGTGTTTACCGATGGTACGGGAACAGCTTCGCTCTAGATAGACCCATCGGAATCTCATTGGCAGTATGACTATGTGTCTATGGGAGTCCGAATCAGGGTATGTGTATTTGGTCTTAACCTGAGACTTGCATCGCTAATACTTGTGACAATCAGTATACTTTGGTTTTGGTCGTCCGCGGCTTTAACAGGTTCTGTGTACGCCTCTTCTGGGTATACTAAGAATCGTAGTGTATTAGGTGTGATGTCAAGATGGAAGTATCACTCCAGTCATATGGAGATGATGATCACGTAGGATACGGAGCTAGTACTCTTATGTACTGCAGTCATCGGGATAATATGACTAGGTCATGCTTATCCGATTATAGAGACTAGTTACTAGAGATCTGATATATGCTTCGTACGAGGCAGACAAAATTCCAGCCCCAGGCCTAGCATGTGACATTCGATACTGGATTGTAATACGCAATACTGTGTATACTACGCCTAACACAGATTACATATTCCTTAAAAGAGTATTTCTGGAGAATTGGGTAGGCACGGTGCTTTGCTAGAAGCCAACCATGTCTTGTAAATTGGTAAGAACGTGGTACTAGATACGCACGTATTCGGATACTCCGATGACCGGATTTACTGTCAACATATCCAGGGATCTCATGGGTCGCTTCCCGAAGATTCACCGATGACGTATGACTCGAACATAATTAATCTGGGATTAATTGGAAGAGAGAGAAAATTAATCTAGGATTAATTACGGGGAATTTCATCTGGGATAAAATTCAATTTAATAGAGAGAGAACGATTAATTCGGAATTGATCGATAAAATAATATATTCGATATATTAAATGAAATTAGATTTCATAACGGAATTAAAATTAGATTTTAATTCGGGCGAACGAGTTAATTTAGAATTAATTCGCTAGCGACGTGAATAGTAATTTTACTAGGCATAATTATTTAATTAAATTAAATTTGATTTAATTACGTTGCAACGGAAAATTTGTTAATTCGGAATTAACGAACCCGAGCCCATAATGTGTTTGCGGGCCCACTTGGATTTTGAATTAAAGTGGGACCCACAACTCACATCACTAGTCAACTTTATCACCTTTTTGGTTGATAGAAGTTGGTAGAGATTTTGGTAACTTGTTTTACACATTTTGTTGATTTGTGAAAGACATGTACCAAACTTGACTTTTTGTAAATGGATTTTGATTTTGGAAATCAAATATACATTAAAACAAAAAAAATTGAAACACAACACATCTTTCTCCCTCTCTCTCATCTTCACGGAAAAGGTGAAGAAAATTTCCTCTCCCATTTTTTTGGCTCGGCCGAAAACTTCAAGAACACAAGGGGAATTTTTTGTTGCAAATTTCTCCATTGCTAGCACATAAAGAGATCATACAAAGGTGATAGGGAAACTACTCCCATGAGTTTGGAATTCATTCACCAAAGCTTGGAAGCTCAACATACATCAAAGAGGGGAGGTTGGAGCAACTTCTCAAAGGAAAAGTTTTGAACTCTACACCTACATCCAAGCCGATCAAAGTGAGTATTTTCCGCTACTTTACTTTGTTGATTCACACATTTCATATGCTTAATTGATCTTGGTTTGACCTAGAAAACCCAACAATGGTATCAGAGCCTAAATTAAGCATGAAATGAAATTAGGGTTCTTAATCTTGAATTTGGGTATTTTTGATTTGAGCATGATTTGATCAAATTGTTTGTTTGAGTATGCTTAGATAATGTTAACTTAGAGTTATACATGATCAATTTGATGAAAAATTAATTGGATTAATTTTCCTCAATTCATGAGGCTTGGCCGAATTCATTAGGTGCCCTAAGGTCATGGTGATTTTGTTTTTTAAATCATTAGATGTGTTTAAATACATAGGATATATTGATTTGTGATTTAATTGGATTGAAATCAAAATCGGTTTTAAAAATCCCTAATTGTTGTGACCATATAAGCATGTTGGGATTGATTTTGCTTCAATTTGTGTTGGACATAAGTTGATTAATTAAAACATGATTAATTAGTGTAATTGGTTTTTTGGAAATATTAATTTAACTAATTAATTATGGCTATACACTTTAATTAATTAAATTGTGAAATTTGGAATATTAGAATTTAATTAATTGGGCTTAATTTGAAATTGGGCTAAAAATGTTGTATTTGGGCTTAATGGGCTTGGTTGGACCAATTATGGTTTAGGATAATTGGTTGGATCCAATTGGGCCTAAAACCATTTCCATAAAGTCCAAATATGATAAATGGGCCTTTAAATAATTAATTGGGCCTAATGGGCCAAAATTAATTTTGTGGCAAAGAGTGATTCCTTATTGGACTTTGGTTGCCAAAGTCCATGCCTTATGAATTAATTAAAAGCCCGTTGGACTTTAGTTAAATTGACATTGGATGTTAATTGGGCTTTGAGACCCATTAAGATTAGATTTAGAATCTAAGTCGTAATGGCGCATTAAAAGTGTAATTATTTAATTTTGAATTAAATAAAGAATTAGTATTGAATACAAAATAAATTGGATTTAAAATTGTAGTTCGATATAATTCAAGAATTCGTACTTTGAGTACTTATTCTTAAACGAGTTGGACTCGCGCAAATCAAATTGTTGTTTGAACATTGGATGGTCACTAATTAAAGATTAATTAATTGGATTAGATTGATTGATAACATGTTTTGTGTGAATACACGGATGTGATGTATGAATAATGTATATCGGATGGATATTAGATGGGTGAGGGCAATTTTGGAAATTATTGTAATAAATTTAGAATTTATTAAATTGGACCTGCGTGTCCAGCCTTTATCTCTCGATTCTTTGTAATTCTCTTCTCACCTATTCCCCTCAATGTAAATGAGGTTTCTTTAGAAGTGTTATGTAATTGGATAGAAGTAAGAATAGTGCTAGCCAGGGAGAGGAAAATGAGTGATTTGTTCTAGGAACAACTTGTGAGGTATCCATCCGCATATCATTATTAATTTATTTACCGAGCCTTATTATGCTTTTAGAATGCATATTTGAGGGTGTATGATGAGACCTAATCAAGTGGATCTAGGAATTGGATGAGAACCAATTTATCTTAGAAGATCTACCTAGTTAAGTATCATACAACTTGTTGGCCAAAGTCAAGGTTGTGTGTTATTTAATGGGATCCTAGCCCACTAGGAAACTAGGTTTCCCGAGTACTCAACAGAGGGTTAGAGGCTCACCGAAAAATAGTGGGCGGCAAGTATTAAATTTACAATTTCGTTTAGATACTTGTCAATACGCGCTCATTTCATTTTTTCGTCATTATTTAAATATATATTAGTTGGACTAATATTTAATTGTTGTTTTAATTAAACAGTTGGACTGTATTCAAACTACTTCATTTATAGTTGATTATATAATTGGATTATAGTAATCAATATATTTGAATTTAACCAATCAAATAGTAGTTGATTATATAGTTAGACTATAGTAATCATTATATTCGATTGTACCCGAAATCGTTGATTCGATAGTTGGACTATTGGAATCAAGATAACTGAAAGATTAGTGTTTAAAAGATAATCCTGAATGAAAATGTCTTTAAGCGGCTTTAATTTTCAAATTGGGAATAGAACCTCAGGATAGTCCTGGGAGCCGAGAAGTTACTTTATTTGATAGAGTGACATCTCGGGCCTGAGCTCGGAGTTGAGCAAATAGTAGAGCATGAGCTTTGGAAGACTCATGGTGATGATAGTTTTAGTGTTCAATCCATTATGCTTACTGCAATGACTCTTTAATTCCATCGTCAGAATTAAGGATTAGATCATTGTACCATGATGATGAAATTGAAGATCTTCATAGATCTATTTTTAGATCTTAGAAGTACAAATTGCAAAAGAAGCTCTTTCGCTCGCGTATGTCAGAGGGTGCATCTGTCGAGCACTAGGTGTCGTAGATGATTGCTGACATCGATCAGCTAGGTTAGCTGGGCATTACCTACGTGGCCGAGACTACCAAAGATTTGATCTTATAGTCTCTACCCGAAAGCTGGGGCAGGTTCATTATGAACCAATAGTAAACTCTTGGAGAGTTGATGGATATGCTCAAGGAGGCAGAGCCAGAGCTTATAAAAGAGGCAAAGGCAAAATCATCACAGTCTTCTGGGAAGAAAAAGCACATATCCCAAGATGTCTACCTAAACTGTGGCAAACGAAGTCACTGGAAGCGTGACTGCCGAATAGACAAGGCAGACATGAAGGAAGTGAAGGCGGGGCAAGGCTCCGGCTTCAAGTATGTTTGTCATAAATATGTTCACTATTAGTTTCAAAATTGGATTTTTGATACTAGATGTGGTACATAAATATGTACTGATGTGCAGAATCTACTGATTAGCAGGAGACTGACTTCAGTTGAGATCGACCTGCGAGTCGAAAACGGGATGTGAGTCACTGTTTTAACCGTGGAAACCTAAGATTTGGAACTGCCATTGGGGTATGTAGTTAAATTAGGAAAATGTTATAATGTACCTAGTTTTACTAGAAACATTATCTCTATATCTAGTATAACTCGTTACGGGTATACCTTTATATTCTAAAACACAAAGTGTTTTGTTTATAAAGATGATATCGAGATAAACACATTAGATGTGAATAAAAGTATTTATATTTAGAATATAAATTAATCTCATACATATATCATGGCAAACAAATAGCTCAAACGGAATAAATCAGATGAGACTTATTTGTGGCATTGTTGTCTGGGACACATTAACAAGACTCGTATATCCACACTTTCGAAGAGTGGGTACTAGGACGGATTTGATTCTAATTCAAATAATGTCTACGAATCTAGTTTATTAGGCAAAGTGCCTAAAACACCTTTTACTTGGTAAAAGTGCAAGTACCACCGATCTGTTAGCCCTCGTTCATTGTGACGTAAATGTGCCCATGTCTAGCTAGGCTAGAGGTGGACATGAATACTTCGAAACCTTTACGGATGTGGCATCGCGTTATGGTTATATGTTTCTTGTGAAACATAAATCGGAAACTTTTGATAAATTCAAAGAGTTTCGACACGAAGTAAGAAAACAGATCGGCAAGAGTATTAAAACATCACGATTGGACTGTGATGGAGATACTTGAGTAATACGTGTCTCAACTATTTGAAAGAGTATGGTATTCTTTCACAGTGGACTTCTCCTGAAACACCTCAATTTGATGGTGTGTCCGAACAGAGAAACCGAACTTTGTTGGACATAGTTAGGTTAATGATGAGTCGCTCTGAGCTACCAATTTCCTTCACGGGATACACATTAAACAATGCAATACTTATTTTGAATAAGGTTCCATGATAATCTGTTAGACAAACTTCATATTAGATATGATCAGGAAAGAAATCGGGTTTTCTCATTCCTGAAGATTTGGGAATGGTGGGCATATGTTTGGATGATACCAAACTAGGACCCAAATAGGATAAGTGTCTATTTGTAGGTTATCTTAGGGAAACCAAAGTATAATAGTTATACAACTCACAATAGAACAATGTAATTATTGCTCTTCATGCGGTTTTCCTAAGAGGAATACCTATATACAGTGGTAAGTGAGAGGAAAGTAAAACTCGATGATAATCGGAGTAATACTGTTCCAGGCACCGAGTCCTCACGGAACACAAACAGTTCATCAGGGATGAAACTGTACCACAATCTTCGGATACACAAGAACCACGTAAGCCGAAGAGAGTCAGAAAACAACCTGGGAGGTATGGGTTTCTGATCTCACCTCGTAAAGATGTCAATCTTATTGAGGAACACGAACCGGCTACGTATGAAGAAGTGATACAATGTATCGACCCCTATTATGGCAAAATGCCATGATGTCCGAAATGGATTCCATATATACCAACCAAGTTTGGATATTGGTTGATGTATCGGAAGGCATTGTGCCTATTGGTGCTATATAAGTCTTCAAGGAAGACATACATGGATGGCAACATACAAACGTACAAAGCTAGGCTTGTGGCGAAAGGATATTGTCATCAACATGGTGTCGATTACGACGAAACCTTTTATCTGTTGCCATGATTAAATCCATTTGGATAATGCTTGTTAATGCGGCATGTTTCATTTATGAAATATGACAGCTAAACGTCAAAATCGTTTTCCTTAAACGGAAACCTTTTAGAGAATGTTTACAAAATCCTGACGGTTTTGTCGTACCAAAACATGCAAACTAGGTTTACAAGTTAAATCGATCCATTTATGGATTGAAGCAAGCATTATGTTCTTGGAACTAACGTTTTGATAAAATCATAGTGGTATATGATTTAATTCAAAACGAAGATAATTCTTGTGTATATAAGAAGGTTAGTGGGAGCGCACTGACAATAATTGTCCTATATAATGATGACATGTCATTTATTGGAAATGACATTCCCATAATACAATCGGTGAAAGCTTGGCTTTCATGAAAATTCTCCATATAATACTTGGGAGAGACAACCTTTATTCTAGGAATAAGGATCTATTGGGATAGATCTAAAAGTTGTTGGCACTCTCCGAGAACTCGTACATTAAAATATATATACGCGACATGGTGTCTCATATGCTTTGAGCATATAAAGTCACAATCAGGCAAATCCAAGTGATAGTCACTGGATTAAAGTTAAGAACATCATTAAGTATCTTAGATGAACTAAGGATGTTTTCTTAAGATATGGAGATGGAGAACTTGAAGTGACTAGGTTCACCGTTGTAAGTTTCCTAACCGATAAAAATGATTATAAGTTGTAATAAGGGTACTATATAGTTTGAATAACGGAACAGTGAGCTGGAAATCTTCATAGCAATATACTGTTACCGAATAAACAACAAAAGTGGAATATTATTGCAGCTGAGGCAGCAAAAGAAGTAATTTTGGATCTGTAAAATTCCTAATTAGATTAGGAGTAGTTCTGTTAGCAGCTGAGCTAGGCTACAACACAGGCTAAAGAATTAATGGTCTCATCAATGATCCAAGTATGTACTTCGACTATTTCATCTGATTCGACAGATCATACATCGTGGCGATGTGATGATCGAATAAAATGAATCAGATGATAAAATTTCAAATCCGCTGACGAAAGCAGTTTCTTAGCAGAAGTTTGAGCGACCCGTACATAGTTCAGGTGTAGGACACTTGAGTGATTGGCTATAAGCCAAGTGGGAGATTGTTGGACAATTATGACCCATAGCATCACTATTTGTACAGAACATGGTGTTGTTGTACAAATTAACTATGTGACAAAGGAAATTGCTCTTTTATCATTTGTAATTGGATTACCGGGATATATAAATGATAAAAGTCCTTATGATTAGTTCCGGATTGAGATGATATGAGACAGTATCAATCCACCAAGGTTTAATCATTAAATATCCATAGTCGTAGTATTATCGAGACTGGACATCGATAATGCGGAATAGACTAGTATTGCATTTGTGCGCGTTGTGGGAGCATAACGACATAGTTCTCATATATTTAAGTATTGGATACTTATGCAAGTGTGATAGGAGGTTGTGTTTACTGATGGTACGGGAACAGCTTCACTCTGGATAGACCCATCAGAATCCCATTGGTAGTATGACTATGTGTCTATGGGAGTCTGAATCAGGGTATGTGTATTTGGTCTTAACCTGAGACTTGCATCGCTAATACTTGTGATAATCAGTATACTTTGGTTTTGGTCGCCCGTGGCTTTAACATGTTCTGTGTAAGCCTCTTCTGGGTATACTAAGAATCGTAGTGTATTGGGTATGATGTCAAGATGGAAGTATCACTCCAGTCATATGAAGATGATGATCACGTAGGATACGGAGCTAGTACTCTTATGTACTGCAGTCATCGGGATAATATGACTAGGTCATGCTTATCCGATTATAGAGACTAGTTACCAGAGATCTGATATATGCTTCATACGGGGCAGACACAATTCCAGCCAGCCCCAGGCCTAGCATGTGACATTCGATACTGGATTGTAATACGTAATACTACGTATACTACGCCTGACACAGATTACTGTTGGGGTTGGTGCTCAGAGCACCAATCCGGACCGTATTTATGTATGATTCATGAATACGAACATCCCTTTATTCCATAATATTACTTATTTATGGTTGCACCTCTTGTTCTTATATACGTATTCGATCTAATTACTTTTAGATTGAAACTAAATATGGTTTAGTGATATGTATATATTAGACAAAGGCCCGATAATATATAATACAGTACACAGTTACAGGGAGTTTGTAATTGACATTGGGAAGTGTCACTGTTATATATATATATTATCAAACATAGTTCCTGGTCAAGATTTGCTAACACGGGTCGGTTAGTCAAATCCGTTGAGACCAGTACATGTCGTATATCGAGACTTGGTCCGATGGTTTATCCCAATGAACCATGAGTCTGGAGAGACTCGTATAGACGTGTAGGTGTTTATAGTGTATAAACACTGAACGGCTCACCGAAGATTCTTAATGGATGGTACACCAACGTCAATAAGAATCTTCTCGGGTTGAGTAGCATAGTGGTCCTTCGACTTGAGATACCACTGTGGATGTATGAGATATCCTCCACACTTAGATGGCAGTCACGTCACCGATCTATTTAGATCAGACCTCCGCCTGTTCGTTGGGTGTGGACCGATCCTCAGGATATCCTGTGTGTATCAAGATAGGATCCGTCAGTTCTGTGTACAGAGCATAGGTAGTCAATATATAATTAGCAGTCTGTTAAATCTGTGGCCACAGTATACTTCGGAAGTAAGTTCCGAGTGTTATTTAAAGATTGCTAATAGATACGTCGACAAGATAATACCTATAGAGATTTGACGTTTACATCTATATCTCTTGGATTATCTGGATACCTGTGACGGAGGGATTATACGTATGCAATGACCTCGACCTGTATGATTCAGCTAGTTTATCCGTGATCGTCATAATCTATGGGTGGATAGATTATGCACATGAAATTGGATTTCGTGACGGATATACCTGAATCTAGAGAGTCTCAATAATAAAACATACTCGTAGAGCACTAGAGCAACATTTATCAATAATGATGATTATTTATAAATCGTTTAATCGTTAAACGAAAAATACATGCGAACGGGTCGAACCGTCATTTCCTAATTAATGTGGATTTGTATTTAATATATGATATTATTAAATACACATTAATAAATAGTCAATAAAGGTATTTGACATATATCATCAATATATGTATTTGAGATATTTAAAGTAAATATAATACATATATTTGATATATTTGTATTTAATTAATTATTTAATTATTTAATTGTTAAATGATTAATATAATTAAAATATAAATATATCACCAAATGATAAAGTTAGGAAATGATTATAAGTGTTTAATGTTGACTTTAAAGTAAAGGAAATGGTAGTCAAATTGGATTTGACTTCTTTGATATTTGTTTAAAATGTTTAAAATTGAAATATCATTTTTTCTTTATTTTTTCTTCATAAATTCGGCCATGACCTTAAAATATAGAGTTATATTTTTTGGTTGCCTTTGTTGACTTAATTAAATATCTAATAAAGTGTTATTATGATATTTATGCAAGTTGACTAAATGTAAAGTGAAATGAAATTGAAATTACAAAAACTTGTATTTCCTTTAGTGAATTTCGGCCAAGGCCATTATGATACAAGTATTTATTGTTTTTTCATTTCACTCTTCTTAATCTAATACACTTTAAAAGAAAACTCCATTAATGGAAACCAAAGAAAGCTTGTGAGAAAGAAAGAAGAAACCAAAGAAAGCTTGGATTTTAGTAAGTTTCTCCAACTTACTATTAGAAAGGAAATGTTCCTTAGGATCTAGGCTTTAACATATGATGTTCTTAGGTTATTTATTTCTTTATTCCTTGTGTTTTTGTTGATGGAAGTTTTGATGAAAGTGTAGAGCATGTATGATGAAGGAAGCTTATGGCTATTGTAGTAATAAGTGTTCTTTTATGGTTTTGGAAACCTTGTTGCTAATCTAGAGTTGTTGACCCACTCTTAGATGACCTAGATTTGATCTTGTTGTTTTCATTGTGTTGAGACTTTGATTGGATGGAAGAAACATGATTGAAGTATTGGATTTAACCAATTTGGTCTAATTTGTCCAATTTGAAGAAATTGAAAAATTAGGATTCATGACCAATTCCAAATTTGGGGCTTTTCATATATGTTGTGAATTTGGATGTTTATATGATGCATATAATGTTTCATGTTCATTGGATTACATCTTGATGTGTTTTGATGCATGAAATGACAAAGTGCACAAAATGGCACCAATGTGGTGCATTCGGCCATGGGTCCAAATTTGGGGATTTATGTTGCTTTTGGTGTTTTGATGTTTTGAACATGCTAAGTTCATCTTAGAAATGATTTAGAATCATTCAAAATTGATTTGATCAATTTCGGACTAAAATGGACTAAATACCAAGTGTAAGGGTAATTCGGTAAATTCACTTAAATATGATTTATTTGAATTTTATTTCATAATTTGATTATTGGATAATTAAATAAATATGTTTATTTAATTAATCCGAGAAAAATTTTTGAAATCGGAAAATTTGATTTTCCATCGCTTCCGCTGCGTTACCGGATTTAGCCCCTAAAACCCCTACAAAATGGTATCAGAGCGAGTCTGATTCTAGGCCTCCATAAATGATTAGCTTGTTTTATTCAATGTTTAATCATGTTTTCTTGACTTTATACATGCATGTTATAATCTAATTTGATTAGATTTAGGGTGTATGACACTTAATGGAATATCTCCGCTTAATAAGGTTTTAAAGTAACTAGTATTTGGAATACTTGTTTCTTGGTCCGTCTTGTCAATACGGTTTATAAATATCTTTTCGTTGACTGCATCCGAGACCGTGCCTCTGCTGTGAGGGTGTAGCTGATAGAAATTTATTTATGCCGAATGTATATTAGATACTAGATAAATTCAAGCGAAAGCGCCATCCTGAACGTGCCCTAGCTGTCAGGGTTACGCAAGTAACTTGAGTTTATCATTGACAAATTTAACCTTGGTACGTCTCCTTGTGGGCCTGCCTTCGCAGCGACAACGAGAAACGGCCAGGACCGGAACCTTGGAGTCACTAGTGAGTGATTGACAATTATTGTCTACCTGTGAATATACGTAGGCGAGACCGTGCCTCTGCTGTGAGTCGAAATATATTCATGGGGTCCTCTTCCCATTATGGAATTCGATTTAATTATTGAATTCCCGTTTTTCCGTTGGGGATTACGGTATTACATAAAATAATGGGAGGCACTGCTAAGTTTAAAAATTCATTAACTTAGGCAGTGTGTATTATCATGGAAATAGCCGCTTGTTTGTTTTCCTTAATCTATATTAGATAGAATTAAACTTTTAATTCACTGCACATATATTTTGATATGTTATCTGACTTGACTCTTGGTTACAGTTATTCTAGAATAGGTTCTAGATACTACTAGACTATGATATTATTAGATTGGTCTAAACCATCGGGAACTGCTGTTCCGTTTTTCTTCAAAAATAAATATGGTTAATGACTTAGTTTCTAAGTCTTGATAGATAATCTAGATAGATATCCCTTTTAGGATATAATACTTTAGAGAGAATAGTTTCTTATGCAGTAAGAATTGACTTGAATTAGTTCATGTCTCGAGATTCTTGACTGGCATTAAGAAAGCCCCATTAGGTATTTGTTTATCTAGTAATGACGTTTCTTAGCTTTAATTACCTTTAGAGGCAATGTGTCCGACACGATTTGCTAATCAATTATTTGTAATTGTTG
This sequence comes from Zanthoxylum bungeanum, assembly GCA_019454045.1. Classification (NCBI taxonomy): domain Eukaryota; kingdom Viridiplantae; phylum Streptophyta; class Magnoliopsida; order Sapindales; family Rutaceae; genus Zanthoxylum; species Zanthoxylum bungeanum. The sequence goes on along the minus strand of SKCR01029555.1, from coordinate 102,002 downwards.
TGAATAGTTGAATGCAAATAGTAAAGCTAAAGAAAGGAGATGTGTATAGTTGTGTATAGAAAATATCGATTTTCACAAATACTACAACTATAGGTATTGGATACCAGATCTCCCGTCTAGTTAATATTAGTTAACGATTGTTTTGATATTTGATATCGGAACTTGCGACTATTGGATAGTTACTTGTTCTTAATAAACAATTGTTATATATATTTTAAATATAACTAGTAGTGTCATTGACGTAAAGATAAACATTAAGAAAAATTATTCGGTAATATAAATAATTTAGAACGGTGCTTTATGAGTTTAATCACTTAAGCATTAGATGCTTATTCCGTATGGTAAATGATGGTTTGATACGAGATCACACCACACATCCTTATCCATTTAATGAATATTATTGTATTCAGAAAGTGATTAAGATCTCGTTTAACCAATGATTGTCATTGGACCACCAAAATTATTTAACTGATACATTGGATGTATGTAGTTTAATAAATAATAATTGCTTAAGGTAGTTTTCTTTATTTCGTAACTTAGTTGATGAATTGTCATAACTTAGTTACGTGTTTCTGAAGGAACACATATTGAAAGTCTTGAAAGTATCAAGACTTTCAATCTGTTCTGATGAAACGTAGATTGAACATTTTTGACTTGTTCAAATATATTCAATCTAAAGTATTTTGAAAACTTGATCCTTAAAATTCATTACATGTCTTTGAACTGTTCAAAGATCTTTGATACGATCAAACATTTGAATTTAAAGCAATTAGTTCTAAGGTTATTCAGTGAATATGATTCATATTCAATATTATTCTTCCACGATTCCATCTTGATGGAATTGAGTAGTGGGAGCAGTCGAATCTTATATGATTTGATTCGTTTGATATTGAATGTTACCGAATTAGTTTCAATACTCTTGGGGATATGCTCCAGTAACACTAATACATCTCTTTAATTAATGTTCCATTAATTTCTACAGTTACATATATGATATGTATAGGTAGAAAATTCGAATCTTGAAAAAGTTTGAGATTTGAATCTTTCTTTTATATAATAGTTATATAATGGAAATTACTTACACCTTGGAGGTATAAGTAAAAGTTTATCATTTATTCTGTTTAATAGAATATTGTATTCTATTTAATAGAATATCTTTTCCTACGATTCTAAGTAATAAAATCGTTTTATTACTTGGTGTGTAACATCAGATGTTAATTATTGTAGAAAAGACTTGACTTATTGAAGTCAAATGTGAGAATGATAAATTATAAATGGAACTACGTAATTAATAAGATGAAACAACCCTTATACATATTCCGTACAAGTCCAATAGGATAACAGAATCATTCACGAGTATTTGATACTTAATGGTTCTGTTGTTTTCTTATTGAAGAAAAATTATCCTATAACTTGTAATGGAAGTGATATTTGATATCGATTCTGGAAGTTCACCATTGAACCATAGATCTAAGATTGTTCATAGCTTACTACGATCAAGTTTTGAACTTGATTACGCTTCCATTATGAATTAGTTCATGATATGTGCTAATTGTTTGCGCAGCGAAAGCAATGTGAGCTTATTAAAGGTTTGACCTTTATAGTATGACAGTGAGAAAAGTTATACTCAGAAATCTATTGTAGATTCTGAGAAAACTTATCTCTAGTCACGCTAATTGAACAATTAAAGATATATTGGTTAATGTTGATATTAAACTGTATATTTTAGCTAAAGAATGCAAAGTGGCGTTTTTTGGATGACTTATTCAGATAAGATATTAGTTGTGATTTCCTTGTTTGAAGAGTTCATTCTGGAATGGCCCTAGAGTTTGTGTTCTGCTGAGATCGCAGTTTAGTGTGCTTACTTATAGAGCCTATTGTAGACTCAGATAAGTCTTCCAGAAATCTGTGTTCTCTGTTTTTGATATCATCAGATTGTCTGATCTTGTCAAAGTATAGAGAATACATATATGATTGAAGGGTTATTGGGAGCGTGCAAATTACTTTCTAGTGTTATATATCTTAACAACATTATCATTATTATGGTAATAATGAGATGTTTGTAAGGTAAAAGTTTTACCTAAGTCTTCTTTACTCCGTGAAAACAGTGGGAGTAGTCTCTGTTATATACGATATAACGTTTTATATAAGATATAAAACCAAGAGACTTGTGAGATACTCCTATTATTCGTACATTAGATATGATCTAATAAAAGACATAACTAGGCTATCTGTATGACAGTTAGTATAACTGTTGGACAGTTATTGTGTGTCTTATATAAAGTATTCATCTTTCGTAAAGGATGATTCCTTTTTCGAAAGAGATATTGATTAGAATGTCTAATCAATCTTATGTATCATTTGATGGTGACATAATAAATACTTTATAATGTGCAATTAAAGATATTGATTTAATCGTAATTGTTACGAGTTATTTTGATATCCTATAGACCATAGGATGGATCTTGAAACACGTTCTTTGTGATCTTTGAGATATTAAGAACGAGTTTCTAATTCATGGAGAATACAGTCTGCAACCATTAGGGTCATATTAGTTTTTAGACTAATTATGACGTTAGACAGTCTACGTCATAAAGAGTCACAAAAGATGCAGTGGGAGTGTCACGAAGGATTCTACTAACTGAGTAGAATTAGATGCAACTTATGAAGTACTGACTTATGAAGTTGCATAGTGACCTTATAAAATAGAAGTTTCGAATTGTTATTGTGCTTGCGGTTGTCTTCATAGTATTTTGGATTTGATCCTTAAATACTTGGACAACTAAGTAGCTGTAGCACAATACTGATATAGCATCAGAGTCATATTAATGTATAATCTAGATTCTACAAAATATGAATGATGCTGACTATGAGAAACGATGGAGTTTGTTTGACAAACTCAATATGTCATAGCGGACCTGCTTTTTGTTGCCTACCTCTTAAGTACTAGGTGAGCTTTTGAGGGCTATGTGCATACGATACACATTGAGATGTGTATATGATACCGTGGATTGGCACTAGAGCAAGTGGGAGAAATTGTTGGGGTTGGTGCTCAGAGCGCCAATCCGGACCGTATTTATGTCTGATTCATGAATACGAACATCCCTTATTCCATAATATTACTTATTTATAGTTGCACCTCTTGTTCTTATATACGTATTCGATCTAATTACTATTATATTGAAACTAAATGTGGTTTAGTGATATGTATATATTAGACAAAGGCCCGATAATATATAATACAGTACACAGTTACAAAGGGAGTTTGTAATTGACATTGGGAAGTGTCACTGTTATATATATATTATCAAACACAGTTCCTGGTCAAGATTTGCTAACACGGGTCGGTTAGTCAAATCTTTTGAGACCAGTACATGTCGTATATCGAGACCTGGTCCGATGGTTTATCCCAATGAACCATGAGTCTGGAGAGACTCGTATAGACGTGTAGGTGTTTATAGTGTATAAACACTGAACGGCTCACCGAAGATTCTTAATGGATGGTACACCACGTCAATAAGAATCTTCTCGGGTTGAGTAGCATAGTGGTCCTTCGACTTGAGATACCACTGTGGATGTATGAGACATCCTCCACACTTAGATGGAAGTCACGTCACCGATCTATTTAGATCAGACCTCCGCCTGTTCGTTAGGTGTGGACCGATCCTCAGGATATCATGTGTGTATCAAGATAGGATCCGTCAGTTCTGTGTACAGAGCATAGGTAGTCCATATATAATTAGCAGTCTGTTAAATCTGTGGCCACAGTATACTTCGGAAGTAAGTTCCCAGTGTTATTTAAAGATTGCTAATAGATACGTCGACAAGATAATACCTATAGAGATTTGACGTTTACATCTATATCTCTTGGATTATCTGGATACCTGTGACGGAGGGATTATACGTATGCAATGACCTCGACCTGTATGATTCAGCTAGTTTATCCGTGATCGTCATAATCTATGGGTGGATAGATTATGCACATGAAATTGGATTTCGTGACGGATATACCTGAATCTAGAGAGTCTCAATAATAAAACATACTCGTAGAGCACTAACATATGATGTTCTTAGGTTATTTCTTTCTTTATTCCTTGTGTTTTTTTATGGAAGTTTTGATGAAAGTGTAGAGCATGTATGATGAAGGAATCTTATGGCTATTGTAGTAATAAGTGTTCTTTTATGGTTTTGGAAACCTTGTTGCTAATCTAGAGTTGTTGACCCACTCTTAGATGACCTAGATTTGATCTTGAGTTGTTTCATTGTGTTGAGACTTTGATTGGATGGAAGAAACATGATTGAAGTATTGGATTTAACCAATTTGGTCTAATTTGTCTAATTTGAAGAAATTGAAAACTTAGGGTTCATGACCAATTCCAAATTTGGAGCTTTCATATATGTTGTGCATTTGGATGTGTATATGATGCATATAAATTTTCATGTTCATTGGATTACATCTTGATGTGTTTTGATGCATGAAATGACAAAGTGCACAAAATGGCACCAATGTGGTGCATTCGGCCATTGGTCCAAATTTGGGGATTTATGTTGCTTTTGGTGTTTTGATGTTTTGAACATGATAAGTTCATCTTAGAAATGATTTAGAATCATTCAAAATTGATTTGATCAATTTCGGACTAAAATGGACTAAATACCAAGTGTAAGGGTAATTCGGTAAATTCACTTAAATATGATTTATTTGAATTTTATTTCATAATTTGATTATTGGATAATTAAATAAATATGTTTATTTAATTAATCCGAGAAAAAGTTTTGAAATTTGAAAATTTGATTTTTCACCGCTTCCGCTGCGTTACCGGATTTAGCCCCTAAAACCCCTACAATTACATATTCCTTAAAAGAGTATTTCTGGAGAATTGGGTAGGCACGGTGCTTTGCTAGAAGCCAACCATGTCTTGTAAATTGGTAAGAACGTGGTACTAGATACGCACGTATTCGGATACTCCGATGACCGGATTTACTGCCAACATATCCAGGGATCTCATGGGTCGCTTCCCGAAGATTCACCGATGACGTATGACTCGAACATAATTAATCTGGGATTAATTGGAAGAGAGAGAAAATTAATCTAGGATTAATTACGGAGAATTTTATCTGGGATAAAATTCAATTTAATAGAGAGAACGATTAATTCGGAATTAATCGATAAAATAATATATTCGATATATTAAATGAAATTAGATTTCATAACGGAATTAAAATTAGATTTTAATTCGGGCGAACGAGTTAATTTAGAATTAATTCGCTAGCGATGTGAATAGTAATTTTGCTAGGCATAATTATTTAATTAAATTAAATTTGTTTAATTACGTCGTAACGGAAAATTCGTTAATTCGGAATTAACGAACCCGAGCCCAGAATGTGTTTGCGAGCCCACTTGGATTTTGAATTAAAGTGGGGCCCACAACTCACATCACTAGTCAACTTTATCACCTTTTTGGTTGATAGAAGTTGGTAGAGATTTTGGTAACTTGTTTTTACACATTTTGTTGATTTGTGAAAGACATGTACCAAACTTGACTTTTTGTAAATGGATTTTGATTTTGGAAATCAAATATACATTAAAACAAAAAAAATTGAAACACAACACATCTTTCTCCCTCTCTCTCATCTTCACGGAAAAGGTGAAGAAAATTTCCTCTCCCATTTTCTTGGCTCGGCCGAAAACTTCAAGAACACAAGGGGAATTTTTTGTTGCAAATTTCTCCATTGCTAGCACATAAAGAGATCATACAAAGGTGATAGGGAAACTACTCCCATGAGTTTGGAATTCATTCACCAAAGCTTGGAAGCTCAACATACATCAAAGAGAGGAGCTTGGAGCAACTTCTCAAAGGAAAAGTTTTGAACTCTACAACTACATCCAAGCCGATCAAAGTGAGTATTTTCCGCTACTTTACTTTGTTGATTCACACGTTTCATATGCTTAATTGATATTGGTTTGACCTAGAAAACCCAACACCAAGACCATACTCTTGGGGAGCTGCTGGAAATGCTGCGTGAAGCAGAAAAAGAGCTGATGAAGGGCAAAAAGTGCGAGGCGCACTTCGCTTCAACATCTCAGTCTCCGAGGGCTTGCCCTAAGGCGACTGGAGGTGTAAAGAAGAAGAAGAAAAAGAAGGGCAATGCCAAATCATCAAAACCTTCTGGGAAGGGTAAGGACAAATCCCAAGATGTATGTCTGCAGTGCGGCAAGAGGGGTCACTGGAAGCATGACTGTCGCGAGTACAAGGCACACATGAAGGAAATCAAAGCGGGCAAGGCACCGGCTTCATATATGTTTGTTATAGAAATAAACATGTCTACTTCTAGTTTTAAAATTTGGATTTTTGATTCTGATTGTGGTACTCATATATGTACTGATGTGCAGGATCTGTAGATTAGCAAGAGACTGGCCTCATGAGAGATTGACCTTCGCGTTGGAAATGGGACTGGAGTCGCTGTTTTGGCCGTTGGGACTTATATTTTGGAACTGCCCTCGGGGCATGTACTTAATCTTTCAGACTGTTATTATGTACCTAGTTTGACTAGGAATATTTTATATGTATCTTTATTGGCCCAATGTGGCTATAGTTTTTTTTTTAGAAACACTGGGTGTTTTATGTATAAAAATGATATGGAGATATGCAGTGCTGATGTAGATAATGGTCTTTATATTTTGAATATAAATCTATCTCAAACATATAATGTAATAAACAAAAGGCTTAAACTAAGTAACAAAGATGAAACTTATATGTGTCATTGTCGTCTGGGACACATTAACAAGACTCGCATATCCACACTTTCAAAGAGTGGGTACTTAGATGGATTTGATCCAAATTCATATGACGTCTGTGAATCTTGTTTATTAGGCAAAATGCCTAAAACACCTTTTAGCGGTAAAGGTGTACGTGCTACCGAACTGTTAGCCCTCGTTCATAGTGACGTATGTGGGCCCATGTCTAGCCAGGCTAGAGGTGGATATGAATACTTCGTAACCTTTACGGATGATGCATCGTGTTATGGTTATGTATATCTTATGAGACACAAGTCGGAAACCTTTGAGAAATTCAAAGAGTTTCGACACGAAGTTGAAAAACAGACCGGCAAAAGTATTAAAACATTACGGTCGGACCGTGGTGGTGAATACTTAAGCAATGAGTTTCTTGATTACTTGAAAGAATATGGTATTCTTTCACAGTGGACTCCTCCCGGAACACCGCAATTAAACAGTGTGTCCGAACGGAGAAACTAAACTTTGTTGGACATGGTAAGGTCGATGATGAGTCGCACATAGCTACCTATTTCCTTTTGGGGATATACATTGAACAGTGCAATACTTATTTTGAATAAGGTTTCATCAAAGTCTGTTCAACAGACTCCATATGAGATATGGACAGGAAAGAAACCGGGTTTCTCATTCCTGAAGATTTGGGGTTGCTGGGCATACGTCAAATGTTTGGAAGGTACCAAACTAGAACCCAAATCGGATAAATGCCTATTTGTAGGATATCCTAGGGAAACCAAAGGATATTACTTCTATCACCAACAAGAGAACAAAGTATTTGTTGCTTTACATGCGGTTTTCCTTGAGAATGAATTCCTAAATGCAGTGGTAAGTGGGAGGAAAGTAGAATTCGATAAAAATCGAAGTGATATTATTCCTGGCACAGAATCCTTAACGGAACATGAACAGTTCATCAGGGATGAGACTGTACCACAATCTTCGAATACACAAGAACCGCGTAGGTCGGAGAGAGTCAGAAAACAACCTGAGAGGTATGGGTTTCTGATCTCACCTCATGTAGATATTAATTTTATTGAGGAAGATGAACCAGCTACATATGAGGAAGCGATACAAGGTATCGACTCCGGTTTATGGCAAGATGCCATGATGTCCGACATTGATTCCATGTACACCAACCAAGTTTGGACACTGGTTGATGCACCAGAAGGCGTAAAGCCTATTGGTTGCAAATGGATCTTCAAGAGGAAGACCGACATGGATGGCAACATACAAACGTACAAAGCTAGGCTTATAGCGAAAGGGTATCGTCAACGCCATGGTGTCGATTACGACGAAACTTTTTCACTTGTTGCCATGATTAAATCCATTCGGATTGTGCTTGCTATTGCTTCATATTTCGATTACGAGATATGGTAGATGGACGTCAAAACCGTTTTCCTTAACGGAAACCTTTTGGAGGATGTTTATATGCAACAGCCTGACGGTTTTATCATACCAAAACATGCGAACAAGGTTTGCAAGTTAAATCGATCCATTTATGGATTGAAGCAAGCATCGCGTTCTTGGAACCAACGTTTTGATGAGATCATAAAAGAATATGATTTCATTCAAAACGAGGATGATCCTTGTGTATATAAGAATGTTAGTGGTAGCACACTGATATTTATTGTCCTTTATGTCGATGATGTATTGCTCATTGGTAATGACATTCTTATGCTACAATCGGTGAAAGCTTGGCTTTCATTAAAATTCTACATGAAGGATCTGGGAGAAGCAACCTTTATTCTGGGAATAAAGATCTACCGGGATAGATCTAGAAAGCTGCTTGGACTCTCCCAGAGCATGTACATTGACAAATTGTTGAAGAGATTCAACATGGAACAGTCTAAGAGAGGACTGTTGCCAGTGTCACATGGCGTCACTCTATCTAAGGACATTTGTCCTAAAACTCAAGATGAGAGAGACAACATGAGTCGGATCTCGTTCTCCTCGGCATTCGAATCGATCATGTATGCCATGATATGTACGCGACCTGATGTCTCCTATGCTTTGAGCATGTGTAGTCGCTTTTAGGCCGATCCAGGTGAAGGTCACTGGATGGCGGTTAAGAATATACTTAAGTATCTTAGACTAACGAAGGATGCTTTCTTAATCTATGGAGATGGAGAACTTGAGGTAACTGGGTTTACCGATGCAAGTTTCCAAACCGATAAAGACGATTGTAAGTCGCAATCCGGGTACATATTTTGTTTGAACAACGGAGCAGTAAGCTGGAAATCTTCCAAGCAAGAGACTGTTGCCGATTCAACAACAGAAGCGGAATATATTGCTACAGCTGAAGCAGCAAAAGAGGCAGTTTGGATCCGTAAATTCCTAATTGGATTAGGAGTAGTTCTGTTAGCAGCTGAGCCCGTTCCATTGTATTGTGACAATAACCGGGCTATAGCGCAGGCTAAGGAACCGCAGTCTCATCAACGATCCAAGCATGTTCTTTGATGTTTCCATCTGATTCGTGAGATCATACATTGTGACGATGTGAAGATCGAGAAGGTCGCATCAGAGGACAACATTACAGATCCGCTGACGAAAGTTATTCCTCAACAAAAGTTTGAGCCACATGTACATAGTTCAGGTGTTAGATGCTTGAGTGACTGGCTATAGGCCAAGTGGAAGATTGTTGGACAATTATGACCCATAGCGTCACTATTTGTAAAATACATTGTGGTTTTTGTACAAATTAACTATGTGACAATGGAAATTGCATTTTATCATTTTGTAATTAGATTACTCGTATATATATAAATGATAAAAGTCATTATGATTAGTTCCGGATTATAAGATATGAGACAATATCTATCCACAATGGTTTAATCATTAAATATCCCTAGTCGTAGTATTATCGAGACTGGACATTGATAATGCGGAATAGACTAGTATTGCACTTGTGCGTGTTATGGAAGCGTAACATCATAGTTCTCATATATTTAAGTATTGGATACTTATGCAAGTGTGATAGGAGGTTGTGTTTACCGATGGTACGGAAATAGCTTCGCTCTTGATAGACCCCGCGGAATCCCATTGGTAGTATGACTATGTGTCTATGGGAATTCGTTTCATGGTAGGTGTATTTGGTCTTAACCTGAGACTTGCATCGCTAGTACTTGCGACAATCAATACGCTTTGGTTTTGGTTGTCCGGGACTTTAACAGGTTCTGTGTACGCCTCTTCTGGGTTTATTGAGAATCATAGTGTATTGGGTGTGATGTCAAGACGGAAGTATCACTTCAGTCATATGGAGATGATGATCACACAGGGATACAGAACCGGTTCTCTATTATGTTGCAACTATCGGGATAATATGATAATGTCATGATTATCTTATTATAGAGACTAGTTGATTGTGATCCAATATATGCTTCGTACGGGGCAGACATTATTTAGCCTCAGGCCTTGCATGTGACATTAGATACTGGATCGCAATACGTAATACTATGTATACTACGCCTGTCATAGATTACATATTCCTTAAAAGAATATTTCTGGAGAATTGGGTAGGCACGACGCTTTGCTAGAAGCCAATCATGTCTCGTAAATCGGTAAGAACGTGGTACGAGGTACGCATGTGTTCGGATAGTCCGACGACCAGATTTACTGCCAACATATCCAGGGATCTCATGGGTCACTTCCCGAAGATTCACCGATGACGTATGACTCAAACATAATTAATCTGGGATTAATTACGGCGAGAATTTATCTGGGATAAAATTCAATTAGAAGAGAGAGAACGATTAATTCGGAATTAATCGATAAAATAATATATTCGATATATTAAATGAAATTGGATTTCGACGTGAAATTAAAATTAGATTTTAATTCGGGCGAACGAATTTATTTAGAATTAATTCGCGAGCGACTTTAACGGTAATTTTGCTAGGCATAATTATTTAATTAAATTTGATTTAATTAAGTCGCAACGAAAATTCGTTAATTCGGAATTAACGAACCCGAGCCCGGAATGTGTTTGCGGGCCCACTCAGATTTTGAATTAAAGTGGGGCCCACAAGTCTCATCACGAGTCACATCAAATGTCACTTAAGTGATGGATGTCTTGTCACTTTTTGGTGATTGACATCTAGTCATTTTTTATTGATGGGAGTAGTTGGAGGCATTAATGGCATTTTTCCCTCCAAACTTGGTTTTGCTTTTTGGAAAATGATATACCAAAATTTGTTTTGACTTTTTCATAGGTTGTATTTTGTTTTAGAAACAAAAACAAGCAAAACAAAAAACTCTCCCCTTTATCTCTCCTTGGCCGAATACTTCAAGAACAAGAAGGAAGATTTTGTTGTAAATTTTTCCTTAGCTAGCACTTAAAGAGTTCTTACAAAGGTGATAGGGAAACCTTCCCATTGAGTTTGGAATCTCAACCTTCAAGCTTGGAGCTTCAACAAACAACTTCAAAGATGAGATCTTGGAGCACTTCTCAAAGTAAAAGTTTTGTTATCGACACATCCAACCAACCGATCTTTGTAAGTATTTTTCTGCATTCTTGCTTCGAGTATTCACATTATTTCATGCATCAATTGATCTTGGGATGACCTTAGAAACCCAACAAAAGCAAGAAGAAAGAAAATTAAGACATCAAACAATGAGTTAGTGGGTTGGTTAGAACCTATCATCCTGCCTCGGCTGGGGTGTGGAGTGCTCGGGATGATTCCCGAGTCGGCGAAGGTGGAAGGGTTGACGAGGTCTTGGTAATGGCCTCCGAATTCAACGGCCTTTTGTACCTTGGCCCAGATTTCGTGGTGAACCTTGGGGAGATCCCCCCAACAAGCTACAAAGGGTTCAGAGGTTAGAAATCAGTTAAGTCAGAAAAAATGGGAAATTTAGAGATCGGGTCATTACCTCCGTCAAAGAAGACATTGGAGACTGTGAGGAGTTCACCATCAACTAGCTGTTGTTGTCCCCAGGGGCCCACGACGTAAAACCATTTATCTTTGAAATTTTTATTAGTGGCCAGGAGATTGGTGATGAGGTGGGAGATCCCGGCCCGAGCAGAAAGATAGAACCAACCCTGGTATTCTTTCGGGTTGGTGTTCATCTGGTACAGTTTCTTTAATTCATTGAAGGATGGCTCCCTCAGCCCGGCTCAGTTCCAAATTACGTAAAGCCCGGCCAAGATCCTCCAACTGTTCAGATTCAGCTGGCACAGAGCTATGTGCATGGAGGAAAATATCTTCGCGAAATAGCCTTGAATGGGCAGTAGTAGTCCTATGTCGAAAAAGGTAGTATATAATGCCAGACATCCTCCTCGGGTCGGCTCTTGTACTCAAGTAACCCCAAGACAACTAGTTGGATATCATCGAGGATGGAAAATCTTTCCCTCAAGTTATTCAGGTCGACCTCAGTGATCGAGGAAGCCCGATCCATGTCCAGATATGTGAAGTCGAGGGGATTGTGACTTGAATCAAGTCGGGGTATCTGTTTATGGTAAGATTGATTTTCTTCTTCGGAAGTGGTCGGGGTCGTATCGTAGTCGTTGGGATTCTTAGATCTCGAGCTGTGTATGGTTGTGTGTGGGGGCACAGCGGTAGGCAAGATCTCGAATGGAGTAAAGAATGAAGACTCAGAATCAGACATTCCTATCAAATCATAACCTGAGGTGGAGGTTAGTTCATGATCTCAGTTAAGTTATGAATATTAAATCTATGGTTATTCTTCATCCCTACCGAGTAGCTAATCCTAAAAGCTCTAGACGCCATAACAATGGAAGAACAATAAGTTTTCAAAAACAACCCAAGAGAAACACATCCACAAAACCCGGAAACACATTCACAAAACCCTGAAATGATAAACCCACACATATACACCAACAACATACATGCACCCATATGAATAAACCCACCCTCGCATCACCATTGTTACAAAAAACTAGAGCACATGCACAAGCATTCAGAGCAGTACAGATGAAGGAAACATAAATTAAAGAGAAGGGTGTTCAGAGAAGAACTTACTTGCTTGGAAAGATGAAGGGAGATGCTGGAAATATGATGAAGAAGATGAAGGACCGAAGTTGCAGGTAACATGAAAAGTTTTGAAGCTCTTTGAAGAAGACGAAGTTGTGAAAAAAAAAATGGTGTGTAGTTGTCATTTAAATAAGCAGCTCGGGTTGATCCTGACCGTTAGATTCAGCTACATTTGTAAACCTACCCGAGGAACAGGGGGAACCAGCCAAGTCACAGTCACAAATGCCTGAGGAAGGTGATCACTAGAAGATACTAATCAGATGCCCATGGTCGAGCTCATAAGCCTTCGAACACTTATCAAGAATGTCCAGAAAAGTAAGGGAAGTAAAGACATCTCTACTGACCCGACTTGTTAGCAGTTGTAAGGAAGGGTGTCACCTGTTTTGAGGCACAGACCCGAGGAGTCAGAGTAGAGTTTCAACACTATGTTCTCTTGCGAGTGATGCAAGCCCTAAACATGAGTTTAAAGCTTCCTAATGACTGATGAGATAGAAGTAGGCCAGAGGCTGAAACAGTTACCAAGAATGGGCAATTTAATGAAGTTCAGATGAAAGAGAGTAGAGGTGTCAAGCGGCTGAGCTATTATCCGTAGGGTAATTGGGGAAAAGGGCCTAGGCAATAATGACTTAGTAACGTGGGTGACGTCACTAGTTGGTGTAATAGTAGAATTTGACCTAGTATATAAAGGGGTTGAAGATTCTTTGTAAATGGTTGGTCAATTTTATTCTAAACACTCTTGTAACTTGTAATAGAGAGAAAATAGTCATGTGTCAGAGAGAGAAAAAGAGGTCGGTTGACCCGGGGTGGTAATAAAAGTGTTTATTCCTTTTGTGTCTGTGGACGTAGGTTGGATCCATTTCGCCGAACAACATTATATCCTCTGATTTGTCTGTGTGTTTTCTCATTTTCTTGTTAAATTTGCATTTGGTTCCCAACAAACCAAACAAATTCATAATTGAAAGAAGTTTGTTTGGAACGAAAAACACTCGTCAACATATATATATATAAGATCGCACTTGCATTGATACCCAAAGATGCCAGCAGTGATGTCGAGAGAGATACGAAGACAGCTGATGAAAGTTGGAGAGCTTTAACAATGGCATTGGTTTGAGAAGATGAAGTTCTAAAGGAAATTATGGATTTTACTGGTTCTCAATTGGACAGAAAAAAAAAAAAGGAAGTCAAAATCTTTTAAAGGTATAATTTTTTAATTAATAAAACTGAAACGAACCGAATTAATTGAATTATTTAATTTATTGAAATTTTTAAAATATAATCTTATTATTTTATTATTTTATAATTATTTTTATTATCTTATTTAATTTAATTAGTGATGTCTATTTGTCCGGTTTATATTACTTCACCTCTAGGTTGTTTAGTGGATTGTATGAAAGACTTCGTATACACTCACGTATGGACTCGCGAGCTTTATTATAGACCAGGCCTGGCCATAAGCAAACCCAAAATATATCTGCATATGTCTAAAGTCAATTTCATTTCTCCCATCCTTATTTACCAGGAGCTCCTCATGTCTCCTCACTGAGCCACCTCGCCTCAGCTTCCTAGAGGCGCATGGTCGAATGCCTCAGGTGCCTCTCGCCTCGAGGAGCCTGCTCACATGGGTCAGCATCGTATCCTAAAACCTCGTAAGAATAAAATCACAGGTGAACCATGTTGACCCAGTTTCAGCAAATATAAACACTTAACAGGAGGAGGGGAGCAGCTTACGCACATTCACAACCATCCAAAGAGTGCACGCATCAAAACTAACTTTAGTATATACAATAGTGCCCTAATTTCATAAATACTTGCCTCTCTAGTACTTCCAAAATTTCCGTCCATATCATCAAAGCTTCAATGTTCTCAAACTTCCCAGTATGAAACTAAAAGCATCAAATCTATGAAGAACAATATAAAAACTTGAAAAGAAACAAAATCAAGCAAAGGGATGTCTTGCAAGATGATCTGCAGTGAAGGTCTGAAATAAAACCTTTCAAGCATCCGCATATCAGGTTATCCTGCACAACCAAAATATGCTGGTCTTAAGTCATTCAGCAACACAGATATCTAAGGCTAACAGGTCTCCGCAAATGTAAGAATCCAGCCACCACATGAATTCAGTGACTCATCATAAACTATCCTATAAAAGTTCCCCATTTTTGAACAAGAGAAAAGGTATTAGAACCCCACTCATCAGCTGACATTGGGAAGCGAGGTGCGCAAGCCTCCAACTTGGGCCCTGGAAAATGCAGGGGAAGCATCAATAATTTCCTCTTATGAAAACAATTATAGTACCAAGTGGTACAAAGAATATCAACAATCAAAGTATAAGTCCCATAGATGATAGAACTTTCATATCCATGAAAAAGCATGTAACAGCTTCCTTCCTTATTAATTCCAATATAATGAACCCTGGTTATAGGGATCAAATATAGGAAAGATGCAAATGATAAGCAAATTCAAACGAGAGAGGGAGAATCATAAGCATAATGTCCACTGGCTTTTAGAGAGAAACAATAAGTCCCTTCATATAATAAGGGGATCAATTATTGACAGAAGAATCACACGATAGAGTATACATCTATGTATCTGAATATAAACCTCAAAATTACTACATGATCAGAAATTTCAATCCTTATATCTTTCAATATATATTTCGCTAACTAAAAATGATGAAGTGCATTTACTAATAAAAACCCAAGGCAAAAAAAAAAAAAAAAAATTTAAAGAAAAAGGGAAGGAGGGTGGAAGAGAGTGAGGGAGGGAGGAAGAGATAGAGAGATAGAAAGAGAGTGAGAGAGAACATATTAGATGCACATGGATGAGCTTAGTAAATAGTAATATTAATTGCAACGTTTATGTAACATTAACACATGGATAAGCTTAGTAATATTAATTGCAACGTTTATGTTACATTAATTTCAAACTAGACCACTATATGTGTAAAACAAAAAACCAAGGATTGAAACTATATTTTTCTTTTATCCTGCTTCTCACAATGAAGGGGGCCATCAGAGGAAATTTTTATCAGATCCTACAACTAGGAAAGAATAATTTGAAAAGAAATTAAAATCCAGATTTTCTTGTCATCTAACTGGAATGCTATTATCAGCAGAAACTAAGCTTCTTAACTCCATTAAATGTTCATCATTTGATATATGGAGAGAAAGACGAAGATTTGTAACCAATGCTTCTTGTTCCCAACTTAACGGACCTGATGCATGCAATGCCTCCATAGTGCAACGGTAGGCATGCAATTCTAACATATGGATTTCAGTAGCCAAATCCTCTTTTTTTGGATGGTGACAATTTCCTTCCTCATATCCCAACTGACAAAAAGATTCAGCATCACTAAGATTACCATCACTATCTTCCATAGCCATAGAACTAGAAGATGCAGAAACATGATGAGGCAACTTATAGGACTTATTACTACTGATACTACAACTACCAACAGAGCATGCAACACTATGAGCGTCATTTGAACCTGAGTACAATGCTAATGAACATCCAACAGCTCTAGTTGATCTTCGCCTCTCTGCTTCAGCGTCAGAAAATCCAGTCATTCCATCGTTACCCAGGATTTCTCTTGGAAAAGCAACAGCATCCACCTGCTCCGGTAAGAAGTATCGATTTGCAGCAATCACCCGGTGCAACCTGCCATCTTTGTCAACTGCTCTAAATTTCTCCACAGCTCCAGTTCCTTCGACCTCAGAATAATGATAAGGAGACCCTCTTTTCAGAGTTCTAGATGAAGATATATGGGATACCTGGATATTCACTTTGTTCTTAGCAGGAAAGCTTTCATCTTTTATGTGAAAATTAATCCTTGTGTTCGACTTCTTAGTTTGGACACTTGAATTTTGACAGTACTTCAAAGTTATATTTTTATAGTAGTTTCCAACCTCACGACTGCCAGAACCCTGAATACAGAACCAAAATAAATTAAATTTTTTATCAATTATTTTAACATAGAGGAATACATATCATTTAATCATCTGCAGGCTGCAGCACATGTATAGCAGTTGAAAATTACAAGATGATCCATATCTCTACAATCCCTAGATAAATTGCCAATTTCAAACATCCAACTAGGTACTCAACTTCAAGTTCACTATACGAAAGACAAAAAATTTAATCCATTACCGATGACATCGAATGTCAACCCAGCAGAACATGGAAGTTAAAACGAAATAAAATGAAAATCAGTAGAACATTTGAATTGCAAAAAATAAATAAATAGATAGCTTAATACAACAAAAATAGTTAGACATAAAATACCTCTCCAATTACAACCCATTTGTTGTCTTGCCAAGATTGTCTCACCCGAATGTCAAATTTGCTGACTTTGAATTCCAAAGTAGATTCCAGCAGCCTAACCAGAAAGTACTTTTTCCCCAGAATCTTCAAAATTGTTGCCATTTTCCAAGAATGATTGTTAAACACTTCAACTACGTCCCCAAGAACCCAATATTCAGAAACATCTAGTGAAGGAGGGCAAGGCCTGATGGCCTTCCTAGATACTCTCTCCAAGACCGTGTTGTCAGTAGAAGCTGCATCCCCATTGTACCTAACAGTGTAGTTGTGGCAATTAGCACAAATTATCTCCCCACAACGCCAGGAGCCCGAGGGCACCTTCTTTTGGTTTAAAACTTCCACTTTATCTCCTTTCTTAAACCTCATTACTGCTGTTATAACACCTGATATCCCTATGTTTCCAAATCTGCTGCAAAACAAAGTGATTGAAATAAGAAACAAGATGGAACCAAGAAGATAGCATCAAAAATAATGAACAAGATTCAAACAACATGATTACATTGAAACAAAATGAATCATTTGAAAGAAATTGATATTAATCCTACGTGATTGAGATTTAGATGATAAAAAAAAAATTCAAATCAACCAAGCAATGAGGCAAGTGCATTTAGTAACGTGAAGGTCTTTAATTTCTCATTTTACAAAACAAACAGAAATTTTGAAAGATTTCAATGTAGAACTCAAGAACAGATAAATCAAAGAACAAAAACAATACTGAAGCGATCAGTCAAAGCAGATTCAATGATCAGAATATTGAAAAAAAAACCAAGCTTCAAATAAGTGTTTTACTAAGTTCAAAAATAAATAAATTCGTAACTTTCTTTACACTATTCTTCCGTAGTTTCTCAGCAACCAAACAGAAACACAAACTGAATTATTAAATAAATAAATAATCAACAAGGAGTAAACAAGCAAAATTTAAACTTGTGTGCAGTAAATATTAATCCAAAGAAAGATAATAAATTAAACGCAAAATCAAATCGTAAATGACGAAGAAAATAACTGAATTTTGAAACAAAAACAAAAAAAAAAAAAAAAGACTGACCTTGTTTTGATTGAAGAGGAACGATCGGTGAGGGTATTGTTGTTTGTTGTTGTTGCTGCTTTGATTATATTTGTGGTTAATTATTTTACGAGAGTTTTATGTTTATATTTAGTAGGCTTAATAAAATTATTATTATTATTATTATTATTAAACCAAAAAAAAAAAAAAAGGGAATAATTGTGTTTTCCTTTCTAATATTGTTTCTGTTGTTTGGATTAATTACGTTATCCTTTCTTAAGATTGGATTAGATATATATATATATATATATATATTTTAAGTTCTATACTTTTCAAGTAAATTTTTATTCATCTAAAGTATAAAATCGGTAAAGAAAAATTGACATCTAGTTAATTAATGTCAATATTTGAGTTTTTTTAAAAAAAAAAAAAAGAAGAAGAAGAAATGGATTGTATTTAAAAAATTATTATTTTTCTTTGCAAAATAAAAAATAATATATTATTATTTTAAGTCAAGAATATAAGTTCATTGATGTCTTTTCCTTATAAATTGATTTTAATGTGAGTTATACTCATGGATTCTTAACTATTTCTACAATAGTAGGTATTGTATTGAGGATGGGATCAAAGACATTATATTAGGTATAAAATCAATATATATATATACTTAGTTGGAAATGATGGATCGTTGTGAACGTAATTATAGAATATGGTGTAAATTTATAATCATAATTCTCAAATGCGTTGAAAAAAATAATTTAAATGAAAAATATAAGCTCTTAAGAGTATTTTTAATATCAAACTTTGATCAACTTTAGAATGACTCTCACCTTAGCCATTTAAATTGTAATTATATTCAAATATAACTTATCTAAAGATTCATTGAATGTCCAAAATGTGATTGCTTTGGAAAGCTATTTGTTTGTAAAGTCCCAAAGGACTCGTTGGTTGCTAATAATACAAAAACGAAATTTCAATAGCAGCCAACCAAGACTATCATGTTAATCAAATGAAAATTGGTCAAAATAGTCATGACCATATAACTAAAATTGTATGTCCATTTCCTAATTCATTTTTATTAGGAAGAATAGCACTTATTAAATCCTTCATGTTTTTAACTTTTACCACTTAAGCTTTTTTTTTTAATTACCCATTATATAATTGGGAAATCATCATTTTTCTACTTGATAAATAGCGCAAGAACTGTTTACGATGAAAATTTTGAATTTATTCTCTTTTCCATCTGCAGTTTGAAAATTGTTCATTTTTCCACCTAATAAAATAAAAAATTATACATATTATCCGTTTTCCACCTCATAAAAGTAGAAAAGTGAACACATTTTAAATTTTAGGTGGAAAATATAATAATTACAAAGTTTTTATAGTAAACAGTACTTAAACTATTTATCAGGTAGACAAATGATAATTTCCCTATATAATTTAACATTAAAATGGTAATCAAATCAAACTAAATAATTTTTTTTTCCTTTAAATGTGATCAGTTACATAAATTTTTTAACACCATTATACTATCTAAAATTATTGTCTCATTAAGTTCAGTAAAATGTAGCTCCCTCTTTACATTTTTTTGTCTATGTCAAATCTCTTTAACACTAAAATAGTAACAAAAAAAAAAATCGGGGTTCCTTTATTGCTACACATTTGCTAACTAGTCTAATATAATGTATTTGTCAAAAGTAGGAATTATTTTGTATGTTAAAAAATCGTATTTATCATAAGGATTATTGCCTTATAGGTAATTAAAAAAAGGGCATTATATTAAAAAGTACATGGTTTTATTATTTTATGAATTTGTTATCATTTAATTCTCAAGTGTTTTAGAATCTCCGAGAGAGGGTGAGGAGAGTGGATTTTTAATTTTAATGAATAAAATATCAATTTATTTAATTGTGTATTTTATTTTTCCTCTTTAATTAAAAAAAATATCTATTTTATTTGATCATAAAAATTACATATTGTTAATTTATAAATTATATTTTTTTAATAATTATCATTATCGATATGTTTTAGTGGAAAAATCGATCAACAAAATTGGTCACATTTTAATGAGTAGAGTCATATTTTAGTGAGATTATCATATTTTTGTGAAGACATACACATTTAAATGGCTCACTTATAATCACATTTTGAGCATGCTCAATAAAGCTGTATAGCATATGCAACACAATGAAATTGGGGCTAATTTCAATAAGTAGGAATTTAAGAGATGTTCTTTGATAATGTTATATATGTGAATATTATGTCTATGTATACTTTTACAGATTATAATTTAGAGTTCAGATAAATGAGATACAAGTGCTTGAATAAGATTGAAATAAAATCATCATCTCATAAGGGCATTTTTTATATATTTTATTTATTCGTCAAAACATATCGACAATGATACTTATTTGAAAGCTTATGATTTGTATATCAATAATATGTAATTTTTTCATGAAACACTTTATATTTTGAAAGATATTTAAATTTTAAACAAAGATTTAGAAAAAGAAAATAAAAAAGAAAATATTAAAGAAAGAGATTACACTTGCCTTACATAAATTCGTCACTTCCAATGAGATTATTTGTCATTCACACGGGCATTTCCCTAAAATTACATTAAGTGAACTAAATGTTAGTATCACTTCACTGAAAGAATTAAATAATAATACTCCTTAAAAAAAATAAATAAATAAAAAAAAAAATAAGTGATAAAAGTGAGAAATATTAAGGACTCAAGGATCGTTGTTCCATGATATTAATTAACTTAAAACAATATCAGCACAAAATGTTCCCTGTCTAAGCCCATGCCTTGAAGGCATTAATTTTTGGATATACGTTTCCTCTTATATAAAGCTAGCTTCTAACCAATCTTTTAATTAATCTTTTTTTTTTGAAATATTGAAAATTCCGCCGCTAAATCACTCGATCTAAACTTAAACGACAGGTAAAAAAAAATGATATCAGTTGCCACCTGCTTTATAAAAAGGGCATTTACTTACTTGAAATGTCAAAATGCAAAATTCTCTCAATTTTTTTTAAAAAAACATCAAGAGCGTTTTCTTTCATTTGCTTAAAAATATATCACTTTAGAACTTGTGATAATGGCTTAATATGTTCCTTAAGGGTGTGACTTAATGACAAATGATTTAGGATTTAGTTGTTAAGTCCTGAGTTCGAATTCAAATTATGCATTTTTTGTAAGACCCTGAGGACAGCTGGATATTTTACCTACTCCGTTTAAGCTCGGATCAAATTATTTGGTGACGGAATTTCCAACGTTTCAAAAAAAAATTAATAATGACTTAATAGTAAGGCTCCATTCGCCATTGTTGTGTTATGACTGTGAAAAAAAGTTGTAGTTGCAAGATAAAAGTTGATAATACTTGATAATTATCTTTTAATTAAGAGTTTTACATGTTTTTAATAAACAAAACGCATGATTACGAAAGCTTAATCATGAATATTTCTCTAACCATTCCGGTAGGGTTATTAGGAAGGAGCTGGAAGAGGTTCAATATGCTTTGCAGGAGTGTCCTACTTATCCTTTATTATTGAGCGAGGAGGTGGGGTTGTCTTTATTGTACTGCAATTTGAGTAGAGTTGAAGAGAGTTTGTTTAGGGAGAAATCTCGAGTTCAGTGACTTAATTTTGGTGATCAAAATACGAAATTTTTCTTTCAAACTATGAAGCATCATTACCGGCGTAGTAAGATTATGTCTATCTGCAAGGAGGATGGGACTCGCGTGGAGGATCATGTTTTGGTGCGTGTAGAGATAGTATCTTTTTACAAGGCTCTCTTAAGGCCTCAACTGAGTTTCCAGGGAATTGATAGGAATCTCATTCAGTCGTCTATTACTCAGTTTGTTTCAGACAAGCAGAGGGAGGTTCTTGATTGAGATATTTAAGATGAGGAGATTAAGGCTGTGATGTTTTCCTTGAAGGATAATAAGGCCCCGGGGCCGAATGGTTTTAATTCAGGTTTCTTTAAAAAGGCCTCGAGTGTCGTGGGTGATGATGTCTTTCTTGCCATTCGGTCTTTCTTTAGTTCGGGGAAGCTTTTAAAGCAAGTTAATGCCACTACTATTGCTCTAGTTCCGAAAGTTCCTAATCCTGAGCAGGTCAAGGATTTTCGGCCCATTTCTTGCTGCAACTAGGGATGGCAGTGGGTAGGGTATGGTGCGGGTTTGCCATTACCAAACCCGCACCGCATATGTAAATGAATTACCAAACCCGCACCATACCCTTTGCGGGTTTTAATTTTCATTACCAAACCCGCACCGCATATAAATAAATTACCAAACCCGCAATGGTACCCAACGGATTTTTTGCGGGTTTTTAAAATATGAATTATTTTGTGTTCTTAATAATATATTTTCTTAATTAAATAATTTATTTTTAATTGCTAGCTGTAGTTTTCACATTATTTTTCATTTGACATATACAACATGCAATGTATGTATATACAGTACATAGATAATATAATGTATGAAAGACTCGGTAGAATATGTTTATTTTTCATATAAACATAATTAAAACGAGTTCTTCCTTTCATAATTATAATGATCTAAGTTTTCCAACTCAATCGACAATAAACTAAAAAGTAATCACCAACCTTTGGTCATATTTTTATGCTAAGTGTAATGAAAGTGATGCTTACAAGGCTCAAGTGGTGTAAGTGTAATGAAAAAGTAGGAAAGCTACTGAAGTTGCAGCAAACATTAGCTTATTTTGCTTCTCTCCCGTTTCTGATCATGTGAACTTAATCAAAATTTTTGTATTATAATTTTATTAACAAGTGTGATTAAAAAAAACAATAATAGTCATGCAAAAAATCTCCAGTTGGGCAGGTTGCGGGTTGCGGCTGAGTGGGAGTGTGGAACTGTGAATTAATGTTTTAGGTTTATGTTTTGTTAATTGTTTTTGTATGAAGGTTTTTTTATATTGTCCTAAAAATATTAATTAATAAAAATAATATTGCGGGTATGTGGATACCCGCATTTTTTTCTTAAATACCAAACCCGCACCGCACCCGCAGCGGGTTTTGCTTTAAATTACCAAACCCGCACCGCACCCACTAATATATTTACCAAATCCTACCCATTGCGGGCGGATTTTTGCGGGTTTGCGGGTTTATGGGTAAAATTGCCATCCCTAGCTGCAACACAATTTATAAGTGTGTTGTCAAAATTATCGCTGATCGGATTAAGGTGGTTCTTCCTTTTGTGGTTAGCCTTAGCCAATCTGATTTTGTTGCGGGACGGCGTATTAGTGATAATATTTTATTTTTCCAGGAGTTGATGAGGAATTATCATAGGAGTAATGGGGTTCGATAATATGCTCTAAAGATTGATTTAATGAAGGCCTATGATACAGTCCGTTGGGATTTCATGATTGAGGTGTTGAGAACCATTGGGTTCCCTGATAGGATGGTTGGATGAATTCGTGAGTTTATGACCTCTACTATGTTCTCGGTTTCTATCATTGGGGAGTTAAATGGTATTTCCCCTGGTGGTCGTGGGTTGAGGCAAGGGGATCTTTTGTCTCCTTACCTTTTTGTTTTGGCTATGGAGGTTCTTTCATTTTTATTGCGTAAGATGGTTCTTGAGCATAGTTTCAAGTTTCATTAGCGATGTTCGAAGGACCGTCTCACTCATCTTTGTTTTGCAGATGATCTTATGATTTTCTCAAGGGCGGAGAAGACCTCGATTTCTTTAATTATGAAATACATGCATCAGTTTATGAGGTTGTCTGGATTAGTGTCCAATCCGGCAAAGAGTCAGCTATTTTCTTGTGGAGTGTCTGTGGCAGTGAAACAATATTTACTTAACATTTTGGGCTTTCAAGAGGGTGTGCTTCCAGTTCGTTATTTGGGTGTCCCTTTGATTTCTACGAAACTTCGGGCTTCTGATTGTACTATCCTTATTGAGCGCATTACTGGGCGTGCTAGGAGTTGGATTTGTAGGACCCTCTCCTTTGCGGGTCACCTTCAGCTTATCAAGTCTGTGTTATTCTCCATTCAGGTTTATTGGTCTTCTTTGTTCACTTTGTCTAAGGCTGTTATTCGAAAGGTGGAGGCTACTTTTAGATCTTTTTTATGGAAGGGAAGTGAGCTTGTGTCTACAAGAGCAAAAGTGGCTTGGGATAAAGTCTGTTTTGTTGGACAATTATGACCCATAACATCACTATTTGTAAAAGACATGATATTTTTGTACAAATTAACTATGTGATAAAGAAAATTGCTATTTTATCATTTTGTAATTGGATTACTTGGATATATAAATGATAAAAGTCCATATGGTTTAACCGGATTAATAAGATATGAGACAATATTAATCCACGAATGATTTAATCATTAAATATCCCTAATCATAGTATTATTGAGACTCGACATCAATAATGTGGAACAGACTAGTATTACACTTATGCGCGTTATTGAAGCTTAACGACATAGTTCTCATATATTTAAGTATTGGATACTTATAAAAATGTGATAAGAGGTTCTGTTAGCCGTTGGACAGGGAACAGTTTCGCTTTGGATAGACCCATCAGAATCTCATTGGTAGTATGACTATGTGTCTATGGTAATCCGAATCAGGGTAGGTGTATGTGATCTTTAACCTAAGACTTGCATCGCTAATACTTGCGGCAATCAGTTTACTTTGGTATTGGTCGTCCGGAGCTTTAACGGGTTCTGTGTACGCCTCTACTGGGTTTACTGAGAATCGTAATGTATTGGATGTGATGTCAAGATGAGAGTATCACTTCAGTCATATGGAGATGATGGTCATACATGATACGGTATTAGTACTCTTAAATGCTACAACTATCGGGATAATATAACTAGGTCATGATTATCCGATTACAAAGACTAGTTACGCGGGATCCAATATATGCTTCGTACGGGGCTGACACAGAGCCAGCCCTAGGCCTAGCATGTGACATTTGATACTGGATCGTATTACGCAATACTTTGTATACTACGCCTGATACAGATTATATATTCCTCGTTGAATATTTTTGGAGAATTGGGAAGGCACGGTGCTTTGCTAGAAGCCAACCATGTCTTGTAAACCGGTGAGAACGTGGTACGGGGTACGCACGTGTTCGGATAGTCCGATGACCGTATTTACTGCCAACATATCCAAGAATCTCTTGGGTCACTTCCCAAAGATACACCAATGACATTTGACTCGAACAGAATTAATCTGGGATTAATTGCGGTAAGAATTTATCTGGGATTAAATTCGTCTAGAATAGAGAATGCGATTAATTTGGAATTAATCGATAAAATAAACTTAATAGTTAAATTGGATTTTTCTATTTAATTTATTTATTTGGGCTAAAATAATATATTGGATATACTAATTGAAATTGGATTTCAATACGGAATTAAAATTGGATTTTTCTATTAATTCGTAAGCGACTATCGTAATAATTTTGCGAGGCATAATTATTTAATTAAATTGGATTTAATTATGTCGCGATGGAAAATTCGTTTAATCGGATTAAATGAACCCGGGCCCAAAATGTGTTGTGTAAGCCAACTTAAATTTTGAATTTAAAGTGGTGGGACCCATTTTACTTACATCACTTGTCACAAAGTTGGTAGAAGTGGTTGGGCTTATTAATGTAAAGCATTTATCAACAAACCTACCAAGTTTTAGAAACTAATTGTTTTGGAAACAAGAACTATTCACCATCTCTCTCTTTTTCTCTCCAAGTCGTGAGCCTCTTCTCTCCATTGGGAATTTTTGTTGCAAAAATCCATCAAGCTAGCACTTTGTGAGTTGATTTAAGGTGATAGGGAAACTCACCCAAGAGTTTGGAACTAATTTCAATGCTTGGAGCTTCTACATTCATTGGAAATTTTTGAAACTTGCCATCTAAACTTGATTTGAATTCTAGGGTTTATACACTTTAATTTGGGGATTTTGCTTGGAGCATGTATATTTCTAAATTGATTGTTTGGTTAATGTTGGATGATGGTAACTTGGAGTTATGCATGATTGGATTTGTGAAAAATTGATTAGATCAAATTTTCCCCAAAATCTTACCTTGGCCGAATTTAACCCTAGGAATATCTCATAGTAATTTTTGGAAATTAGACAATTGGATGTGTTTAAGGCATGAAATGAATGTTAATTGTTGATTTAATTGGATTGAAATCAAAATTGAATGTTATTTCTTGCAATTGCCGTGAGTATGAAGCATGTTGGATGAATTGATTTTGCTTAAATTTGTGTTGGACATGAATTGAAAGTAAATCATGATTAATTAGATTAATTAATGTTTTGGAAATATTAGATTAATTAATTAATTGTGTTAATTACACTTAATTGGATTAATATGATATTTGGAATAAAGTATTAATCTAATATGTTGTATTTAGGCTAATGGGCTTGATTGGGCCAAGTTTGATTTTGGACAATTGGGTTGGATCCAATTGGGCCTAAAATCATTTCCATAAAGTCCAAAGTATGACTTTTGAGCCTTTGATAATTTAATTGGGCCTAATGAGCCAAAATTGATTTTTGGCAAAGGGTGATTCCTAAATGGGCCTTGGCATTTTGGGTTGGACCCATAATGGCCAAATTCCATGCCTAAAGAATCAATTGAAAGCTTATTGGACTTGATTGAAATAGTATTGGATACTAATTGGGCCTTTGAGACCCATTTGGATTGGATTTGGAATCCAAGTCTAAAAAAGACACTATTATAAGTGTAATTGTTTAATTTGGAATTAAACATGAATTAGTATTGAATACAATTAAAATTGGATTTAAGATTATAGTTCGATATAATTCAAGAATACTTACTTTGAGTATTTATTCTTAAAGGAGTTGGACTCGCGCAAATCAAATCGTTGTATGAACATTGGATGATCATTAATTGAAGATTAATTAATTGGATTAGATTGATTGACAACATGCTTTGTGTGAATACTTGGATGTATTTGTATGAATAATGTATATCGGATAGATATTAGATGGGTGGGGGCAATTTTAGAAATTATTGTAAATATGGTATTTATTTAAATTGGATCTGCGTGTCCAGCCTTTCACCTCCTATACTCTTTATATTTCTCTTCTCTCCAATTCCCCTCAATGTAAATTAGGTTTCTTTATGTATTATGTAATTGGGTAGAAGAATGTAAAGTGCTAGCGGGAGAGAGGAAAGAGAGAAATTTGTTCTAGGAACAAATTGTATTATATATTCATTCGCATATCATTATTAAATTTTATCACGCCTTATTATGCTTTTAGAATGCATGTTTAAGGGTGAATGATGAGACCTAATCAAAGATAATAAATTGGTTTTCAATTTATGAAAAACACTCTCACTCGAGTGGTTCTTTCTCAAGATCTAAGATTGACTTTGATTTGTTGGCCAAAGTCAAGATCATTGTCCATCGCGGATGTGTTTGAACCATGAAAGCTTTGTTATACATTGCATGTCTTGGGCAGTTGTGACTTGTTGGCCAAAGTCAAGGTCACTTCTGTACATCGACGTGGATTACAAAGCTTTCCCACTGTCAATGGGTCGCGCTTAACTGGAATCATTAAGCTTGTTGAGCCAGAGCCAAGGCTTAGTTGATTCAGAGGAAAAGGTTATGAAATATATTCGATATATGTTTTGGACTTGGAGGTCCGCCTACCGGATCTAAGAATTAGATGGGATCCAATTGATCTTAGAGATCTACCTAATTAAGTTTCATACATCTTGTTGGCCAAAGTCAAGGTTGTGTGTTATTTAACGGGATCCTAGCCCACTAGGAAACTAGGTTTCCCGAGTACTTAACAGAGGGTTAGAGGCTCACCGAAAAATAGTGGGAGGCCAGTATTAAATTTGTAATTTCATTTAATATTTGCTAATACGCGCTCTTTTATTATTATATCTCGTTATATATATATATTAGTTGGACTAATATCTTTTATTGCTTTCTTTGAACAGTTAGACTGTACAAGACACTACTCCATTTGTAGTTGGTTATATAGTTGGACTATAGTAACCATTGCATTTTGAGTGTACCCGAAATCGTTGATTGGATAGTTGGACTATAGCAATCAAGATGGCTGGAAAGATTAGCGTAAGGGAATAATCATGGACGAGAATGTCTTAAACGGATCCAATTTTCCAGACTGGGAAATGAATCTCAGGATAGTCATGGGATTTGAGAAGTTACTCTATGTTATAAAGAGACCTATTGGGCCTGAGCCCGGACATGAGCGGGTAGTAGATCATGAACTTTGGAAGACTCATCGAGATGATAAATTTACTGCTCAGTCTGTTATGCTTGCTGCAATGACTCCTCAATTTCGTCATCAGAACAAAGGATTGGATCCTTATAACATGATGTTGAAATTGAAGGACCTTCACAGATCTAACCTTAGATCTCAGAAGTACGAATTGCAAAAGAAGCTCTTTCGCTCGCGTATGTCAGAGGGTACATCTGTCAAAAACTATGTGTCACAGATGATTGCTGACATCGAACAGCTAGGTCAGCTGGGCATTACCTTCGAGGCCGAGACTTCCATAGATTTGATCTTACAATCTCTGCCCGATTGCTGGGGCAGTTTCATCATGAACTATAATATGATGAACCAAGAGAAAACTCTTGGAGAGTTAATGGCGATGCTGAAAGAGGCAGAGCCAGAGTTTCTGTAGGGCAAGAAGCGCGAGGCGCATCTTACTTCGACATCCCAGAAGGCCAAGGCTTGGCTGAAGGCTTCTAGGGGTGTGAAGAAAAAGAAGAAAAAAAGGCAAGGCTAAATCGTCACAGTCTTCTAGGAAGACAAATGACATATCCCAAGATATCTGCCTACACTGTGGAAAACAGGGTCACTAGAAGTGTGACTGTCGTATGCACAAGGCACACATGCAGGAAGTGAAGGCGGGCAAGGCTCCGGCTTCAGGTATGTTTGGTATTGAAATAAACATGTCCACTACTGGTTTTAAAAATTGGATTTTTGATTCTGGATGTGGTACTCACATATATACTGATGTGCAGGATCTGCAAATTAGTAGGAGACTGGCTTCAGGAGAGATTAGCCTGCGAGTCGAAAATGGGACGAGAGTCGCTGTTTTGGCAGTAGGGACCTATGTTTTGAACCTGTCATCGGTGCATGTAATTACATTAGGTGACTGTTATTTTGTACCTAGTTTGACTAGAAACATTATCTTTGTATCTTGTTTAACCTGATGCGGGTATACCTTTGTATTCCGGAACACTGGGTGTTTTGTATATAAAGATGATATTTTGATATGTACAGCAGATGTTAATAATGGTCTTTATATTTTGAATATAAACAAATCTCAAACATATAACATGACAAACAAAATGCTCAAATTGAGTAAAACAGATTAGACTTATATGTGGCATTGTCGTCTGAGATGCATTAACAAGACTCGTATATCCACTCTTTCGAAGAATTGATACTTGGACGGATTTGATCATAATTCATATGACGTCTGCGAATCTTGTTTATTAGACAAAATACCTAAAATACTTTTTAGTGGTAAAAGTGTACGTGCCACCGAGCTGTTAGCCCTCGTTCATAGTGACATGTGCGGGCCCATTTCTAGCCAGGCTAGAGGTGGATATGAGTACTTCGTAACCTTTACAGATGATGCATCGTGTTATGGTTATGTGTATCTTATGAAACACAAGTCGGAAACTTTTGAGAAATTCAAAGAGTTTCGACACGAAGTAGAAAAACATACCGGTAAAAGTATTAAAACATTACGGTCAGACCGTGGTGGAGAATACTTAAGCAATGAGTTTCAAGATTACTTAAAAGAATATGGTATTCTTTCACAGTGGACTCCTCCCGGAACACCTCAATTGAACGGTGTGTCCGAACGGAGAAACCGAACTTTGTTGGACATGGTAAGGTCAATGATGAGTCGCACTGAGCTACCAATTTCCTTCTGGGGATATGTATTGAACAGTGCAATACTTATTTTGAATAAGGTTCCGTCAAAGTCTGTTGGACAGACTCCATATGAAATATGGATAGGAAAGAAATCAGATTTCTCATTCCTGAAGATTTGGGGATGCTGGCCATATGTTAAACGTTTGGATGGTACCAAACTAGAACCCAAATCGGATAAGTGCCTATTTATAGGTTATCCTAGGGAAACCAAAGGATATTACTTCTACAACCCATAAGAGAATAAAATATTTGTTGCTCTTCATGTAGTTTTCCTCGAAAAGGAATTCATAGATGCAGTGATAAATGGGAGGAAAGTAGAACTCGATGAAAATCGCAGTGATAATGTTCCTGGCACCGATCCCCTCATGGAACACGAACAGTCAATCAGGGATGAGACTATTCCACAATCCTCTAATACACAAGAACCGCGTAGGTCGGAGAGAGTCAGAAAACAACCTGAGAGGTATGAGTTTCTGATCTCACCTTATGTAGATATTAATCTTATTGAGGAAGATGAACCGGTGACGTATGAGGATGTGATACAAGATATCGACTCCGTTTTATGGCAAGAAGCCATGAAGTCCGAAATGGATTCCATGTATACCAACCAAGTTTGGACACTGGTTGATGCACCAGAAGGCATTAAGCCTATTGGTTGTAAATGGGTCTTCAAAATGAAGACGGACATGGAAGGCAATATACAAACGTACAAAGCTAGGCTTGTAGCGAAAAGGTATCATCAAAGACATGGTGTCGATTACAATGAAACTTTTTCACCTGTTGCCATGATGAAATCCATTCGGATAATGCTTGCTATTGCTGCATATTTCGATTATGAAATATGGTAGATGGACGTCAAAACCATTTTCCTTAACGAAAACCTTTTGGAGGATGTTTATATGCAACAGCCTGACGGTTTTGTCGTGCCAAAACATGCAAATAAGGTTTTCAAGTTAAACTGATCCATTTATGGATTGAAGTAAGCATCGCGTTCTTGGAACCAACGTTTTGATGAGATCATAAAAGAATATAGTTTCATTCAAAACGAAGATGATTCTTGTGTATATAAGAAGGTTAGTAGGAGTGCACTGACATTCATTGTCCTATACGTTGATGATGTATTGCTTCTTGGCAATGACATTCCCATGCTACAATCGGTGAAAGCTTGGCTTTCATTAAAATTCTCCATGAAAGACCTGGGAGAAGCAGCCTTTATTCTGGGAATAAGGATCTACCGGGATAGATCTAGAAAGCTGCTTGGATTCTCCCAGAGCTCGTACATTAACAAAGTGTTGAAGAGATTCAACATGGATCAGTCCAAGAGGGGGCTGCTTCCGGTGTCACATGACGTCTCTCTATCTAAGGATATGTGTCATAAAACTCAAGATGAAAGAGATGCAATTAATCGAATCCCGTATGCTTCAACAGTCGGATCGATCATGTACGCCATGATATATACGCGACCTGATGTCTCGTATGCTTTGAGCATGTGCAGTCGCTATCAGGCCGATCCAGGTGATGGTCACTGGATTGCTGTAAAGAACATCCTTAAGTATCTTATACGAACTAAGGATTCTTTCTTAGTCTATGAGGATGCAGAACTTGAGGTGACTGGGTTCACTGATGCAAGTTTCCAAACCGATAAAGATGACTGTAAGTCACAATCAAGGTACATATTTTGTTTGAACAACGGAGCAATAAGCTATAAATATTCCAAGCAATAGACTGTTACCGATTCAACAACAGAAGTGGAATATATTGCTGCAGCTGAGGCAACAAAAGAAGCAGTTTGGATCCGTAAATTCCTAATTGTATTAGGAGTAGTTTCGTTAGCAGCTGAGCCCGTACCTTTATATTGTGACAATAATGGGGCTATAGCACAGGCTAAGGAACCGCGGTCTCATCAACGGTCCAAGCATGTACTTCGACAGTTTCATCTGATTCGTGAGATCATACATCGTGGCGATGTGAAGATTGAGAAGATCGCATCAGATGACAACATTGCAGATCTGCTGAAGAAAGCTATTTCTGAGCAAAATTTTGAACGACATGTACATAGTTCATGTGTTAGATACTTGAGTGATTGGCTATGAGCCATGTGGGAGATTGTTGGACAATTATGACCCACAGCAACACAATTTGTAAAAGACATGGTGTTTTTGTACAAATTAACTATGTGACAAAGGAAATTACTATTTTATCATTTTGTAATTGGATTACTTGGATATATAAATGATAAAAGTCCATATGGTTTAACCGGATTAATAAGATATGAGACAGTATTAATCCACGAATGGTTTAATCATTAAATACCTCTAGTCGTAGTATTATTGAGACTAGAAATCAATAATGTGGAATAGACTAGTATTACACTTATGCGCGTTATGGAAGCTTAACGACATAGTTTTCATAGATTTAAGTATTGGATACTTATGCAAGTGTGATAAGAGGTTCTGTTTGCTGTTGGACCGGGAACAGCTTCGCTCTGGATAGACCCCTCATAATCTCATTGGTAGTATGACTATGTGTTTATGGGAATCCGAATCAGGGTAGGTGTATGTGATCTTTAACCTGAGACTTGCATCGCTAATACTTGCGGCAATCAATTTACTTTGGTATTGGTCGTCCGGAGTTTTAACAGGTTCTGTGTACGCCTTTGCTGGGTTCACTGAGAATCCTAGTGTATTGGATGTGATGTCAAGATGAGAGTATCATTTCAGTCATATGGAGATGATGGTCACACAGGATACGGTACTAGTACTCTTAAATGCTGCAGCTATCGTGATAATATGACTAGGTCATGATTATCCGATTACAGAGACTAGTTACGCGGGATCCGATATATGTTTCGTACGGGCAGACACAGAGCCAGCCCTAGGCCTAGCATGTGACATCCGATATTCTGACCACTTGGAGCCTGATCAACTGCATGCACGGTAGTGTTGTTCCTTAATTTTGTTTCTTTATGTTTATCTTTCATTGAGGACAATGCAAGTTTTAAGTTTGGGGTATATGCATATAGTGATAATTCCTGCTATAAAAAATATATTTATTATTACTGTTTTTTTTATATCTTTGATAGTGAAACATAAGTCTAATGATGAATTTTATTTCCTTTAAATGAAATTTTAGAAACGATAAGTGCCCAATTGACTATTATCTTATACCTTGAGTAGGTGATCTAGGTTAGAATCGTAAGCACTTAACAATGGGTTTTTAGCAGTAAGAACTTAAGTAGTTGACAAAGTGAATAGTTAAAGAAATTGCATGTCGATGAATGACCGTTTGCTTAGATATCCATCCCAATATGCTAGTGTTATGATGTATGGTATGAAAAAAATTTGAAAAAAAAAAGTTAAATCACCTATAACCGATAAGCGTGAAGCTACCTATGGGCGAGTGTTAGGACCACCATGAGGAGAAATGCTACCTTAAAAGGTAGGTGTGTTGAAAAAATGGAAAAAAAGAATGAAGGAAAAAAAACGTACCATACTGAGCACAAAATAAGCAAAAACATAGTAAATTTGAGATATCTAGGTTGTAAATTTGAGATATCTAGGTTGGTTTGACCCATTGGATCTCAATTTTCGAGACGAAATCATTGAGTTGGCTTACTTATGAGTCGAGCTATGAATAAACCTTTACACATACACACTATGAGTCTGGCTTAGATGATTTATTCAATAACTTAGATTTGAGTCGTAATTGCGTACTTTGAAGGTTCTCTGATTTCAATGATAAGCATTCTTTGAGGACAATAATATGCATAACTATCAGAAATATTTTATTTGCTTTTATTATTTTTATATTTTGCATGATTGTGTGTGAATGACATTTGTGGGTGTTGATAAGTGCATGAAAATGTACTTGGAAACATAACTTATTCGGGTTTATTGTTAAATATTTAGTTCTATATTCTATATTTTATTATATAATTTTTATTATTATATTAATTTAGAAAGTGTTTATTATTAAAATTAATTTAGTAATTTTTCTCTTTATCATTTTAGGAAATTGAAAGAATTGTTACCTCACGCCGAGAAGAAGAGTTTAAAGAAAGAGAATGGAACTGCAACTTTGGACTAAAGAAGAACAAAAATGCTACACATACATAAACTCTTACTTACAATTTCTACACCTCTCTCACTGTAGCTACAGTGATTACTGTAGCCTCACTGTAGCTACAGTGAGAGGGGTGTAGAAATTGTAAGTAAGAGTTTATGTATGTGTATCATTGCTCAAAGAAGAAAACAAAGTGGGACCGTGAGAGAGATAGAGTTTCAACATGCAATTGTTGACCTTGGACAAAGTGGGACCGTGGAAAACAAGCAACTTTGACAAATAAAGAAAGCTTACACGTGGAAGGAGCTATGACCGAATAATTAAAATAGGGTTTCAATTTGCCTTTGTTACAAAAAGCCACAAAGGAGGCGACAGAGAGCAATTATAAAAAGGGCTTAACGCGTGAATTAAAAAAAGGAAGCAGAGAAGAGAGTTGTAGGCCACAAGCAGAGAAATAAAAAGACGCAAAGCGCAGAACCGCGAGAACCAGAGAGGAGAACAATTACACGATCGAACAATTACAAGATGTCTCTCCGATCTATCAACGTTGTTTCTTTCTTCGGCATAGAGAACTAATCTCATACGGCAAAGTTAAGGATGAACTCTTGTATTCAACTCTTTTATTCTTGTTATTGATTCTTTGATGAACTTATTTGCTTAATACAATTGATATCTCATTATTCTCTTTATTTTTTGATTATATGAATCCAAAAACTGTATTTTATCAATTTACATATAGATTCAGTCATGTTTTTTCTATGTGTGGATTGTGAAATCAGTTGTGTCTGGTTAAGGCTGTTTTGCAAGTTAATCTTCTGTTGCAATATTGTTTGATAGTATATTGTCGTCG
This sequence comes from Zanthoxylum bungeanum, assembly GCA_019454045.1. Lineage (NCBI taxonomy): Eukaryota > Viridiplantae > Streptophyta > Magnoliopsida > Sapindales > Rutaceae > Zanthoxylum > Zanthoxylum bungeanum. The sequence continues at coordinate 67,060 of SKCR01029555.1, read as the reverse complement.
TTGGATAGGTTGTAACGATATCCTTGTGTGCTGTTAACGTAGAGAAGATAAGTTGATACGAAACCGGATACGAAAAGACGAAATCCGATCCAAGATCCCGTAGACCCCCAAAGAATCTGTCCTTGAAAACCCTTGGAGATAGCCTCAGATGAATTTTACCAGCAAATTGGACGCCACAAAGGATGCAAACCATTTGATAAGTCTTTGTTCAATCACTGAACGATGATAAAATTTTCTTAATCTCAAAGAAATTCACTATTCACGCTCAAAATTATAGGGTGCTTCATTAAGAGGTGTTTTTGAGTTTAAATAGTAACATACTCAAACCCTAATAGAGCTAAAAAGACTAATATAGCCCTAAACTACCTATTACCAACTAAAAGCCCATAATTCCTAATTTCTAGCCCATTTTGAACCCATAAATAAATAAAATAAACTAACCCAAAAAATAAATAAAAACAGACATTCACGTTGGTTCTATATATGAAAATAAATAATAAATAAGCCTAAACAAACGAAATCGATTCATGCTGCTATGATCACATCATTCTCCCTCTCTTGAAAAAGATTCGTCCTCGAATCTGTGCCCGGATCATAGATAGTAATGATAAAATCAATTGGACGATTATTCTGGAACAAGGAAAAATCACATGGAAGAAAAGTGTCAATGTTAGTACAATAATGCTTGTGTATTATTCCCTCTTGCCCATACTCTTACGCAAAATCTAATTTTATTTCACTCTCCTTCCCAATGAGATTCCTAATTAAGTTCACACTCTCAATCTCATTCACAACAAATTTTACATGCTTCACAATCACAAAACTCTCACACGTATTTACCCATGTGTTTCCCGGCTCACTACTCTCATTTGGATGCTCAACACTCTCAACACATTCGACTACACATGTAATTGCATCAATACAGTTAGCCATGTATTGAGCTTCAAATTTATCATCACCAGCAACAGCTACGTCATCCACCTCAGAAATAGCAACAACCTTCGCATCACACTCACTCATCACTACTTGCTTACTCACTACCATGCTCATATTTTCTTCTTTGACATTAACAATATCACTAGAAAGTTTATTTGCTAAGCACTCGACAGCTCTTTCTTTTTTCCTCTTTTCAACCTCACTTCTCCTCTTCATTATTAATTGATCTTTATAGGCTTGTTGTGGTGTTAAAAGAGAAATAATCACTGACCTCCGCTCCGTGACATAAATGTACATACTCCTCTCAACATGATGCCACACTTGCCTATCATACTTCCATGACTCACCCAACAATACGTGACAATCAAGCATAGGCACCACATCACATAATACTTCATCATGAAACCTCATAGTAGTAAAGGCAACCATGACTTGATACTCCACCTTAACCTCATCACAATTAGGCAAACCTCGCAGCATATAAGGCTTAGGATGGTTTCGCAATGACAACATCAATTTCTCCACGAGGCTGGTACTAACTAAATTAGCTCACTGGTCCCCATCAATAATCACACTGCACACCTCATCTTTCACAAATACTCTGGTACGAGAGATATTATCTCTTGGGTGCCCCATAATATCAACTAATGCACTTGGCATCTTGACAAAAACAAACTCAAGAAGGAAGAAAAGACTAAAAAATGACAAAGACAAAGACAAGACAAAAATAAGACTAAAAAAACCACATGAGACTCGAAACAAAACACAAAAAAAATTAGATTCAAAACTCAGTGACAAATTCAACCAAAAATTTTCTTTTCGATTAAGGAACACTAAGGTAATCCCTAGCACAACTTAACACACAAGATAATTGATTAAACTTTACCTGATCAGATCATTTTTTTTTTTAATGTCGACACACACAAATCCTGACTTTTTGACCAAAAACACACGAAATACAGGCAGGAAAAAGAATATAGAAAAAAAAAAAAGGATGCTGAAACAAAATTAGTACTCTTTTTTTTGTTTTTTTTTTTTGTTTTTTTTTTCCACAAACCTAATGACAATGGTGAAATCTCAAATTCAAGGCAGAGTGGATTAAGTGACAGAGGCGTGGGCTGATTTGCCCTTTTTTTTTTTTGCACTTCAATACTGCAATTAATATTGCAGAACTTTGTTTTAATGGCCAACAAACAAGCAAAAGGCAGAACTGTGACAAACCTTTTTTTTTTAACTGACACACGTAAGAAAATTAAAAATTAAGGATGAGATTTTTTTTTTTTTTTTGGACAGAACGCTAACAGAAAACAAAAGGAAAGAAAAAAAATTGACAGACGTACAGAAACAAAGAAGAAACGGAAAAAGAAAGAGAAAAAGAAAGCAAAAAAAAAAATAGAGATGTTGACGGCTGATTTTGGTCTCGGGGTAATATGGGAATATCACCTCCGAGGTAATCCTCCTTCAACGGTGAATTTGTTTGGTTATGGGGAACCAAAAGCAAATTTAGCGAGAGACAAAAAACACACCAATCGACAAAGAGATTTAACGTGGTTCGGCGGATTTTGGGATCCGACCTACGTCCACGGACAAGAACAGGGTGGTACTTTTTATTACTCAAATACACTCCTCGGGTCTCTTCTTTGCTTTTACAAATCAGAGATTGATGATTCTGATCACTAACTTTTGTGATGATTTTTTAAGATGCCTTTTACATATGCTCTACCCTCCTATTTATAATAATACAGAAATCAGACTCCTATTTGCACAAGAAATCCTATTTAAACTCAATCTTCTCTTCTTGTAAGGATTCCTGGTCTAGTACTGCCTTCTCTTTTCTTATTCCTTCTTGGATTCTGACTTCTTCTCCTTGTGAGAGTGGGATAATTTTTATCTTATCTGCAATGAATTGGGGTGTTGTCATCTTGAACACGGCTCGCTATCTGGTCGGTCTTCATGAGGTCGGTCATGACAATCTTTTTATGCTGAGAGTGTTTCTGCCGACCTTATAGTGATCGGTCATCCACCAAAGTGGTCGGTCTTCACATGTTGTGGTCGGGTCGATTACATGATCTCATCCAGTCAGGGAATTACCCTTTTGCCCTTGTCGTACTGTCTTAAATGTTGTAGTGCCTGAAAACACCATCAACATCTGTCCCCTAGTTCTCGGTTCCAACAAGTGTGCTAGTTGGTGCCGGGAACTATATAATAGTTTTGCTCTGTTTGGAGGTTGATCTGAGGTCGAGAAATGCTTTGTGGTCTCTTTTCCAGCGCCTTGTCTCGAGACACGCAACAGTCACGTCCGCTTAAATGCCCATCAAATCAACTTTAGGGTTTCTTCTAAGTTCGACATTTGTCAAACATCCGACGGGTTCCCGCCAAAACCGATGGTGATGAGCGTCCCAGTCATGACTATAAGAAAGCGAGGCTTTCACTGTTCCTATTTTTTTTTTTTTCGGCAATTTCTCCTTCTCTTCCAAAAACCTTTCTGTGATCCGTCCAACTCCGTGCTCCCGAAGGTCAACCGTGGTCTTTTTCTTTTTCTTTGCTGTGAACATAAGGATCGGACACCACCGCACCGTACAACCTCCTGCTTTTTTGAGAAGAACAAGTAAGTCTTCTGAGCGATCTCTTCTCTTTTGTATGCTGTGAATCTGTTTGTTTATTTTGCTTAGGGAGAGATTTGTGGTTTTGCTGGGTCTTGCTTTAGGGCACTTTTAGAGACTCCCTATCTAGTTTAGTACGGAAACTGTGGGTAGCTCCTCATAGACTGATTCCCCTCCCTTCTCTGTTTTCCTGGGTGTTAGGGATGTCCGACAATAGTTCTTCCTCCGAAAGGCCTGCCAAAATCTCAACTCCCCCTGCTGAAGAGCTCTCCTCGGGCTCAGGGGCGCCTAGTGTAGAAGACCTTGACACTACCCCTACTCCCTCTGAGATTGAACAAGACTCCTATCGTCAGAGGATTCCTCGGAAGGACCCAGAACCTGGAGAACTTGGGTCGTCGGCTCTGGATATGAACCGTCCCTCTAAGATAACCGAGGATGATCTGGCGCTGTTGCGGCAACGATACGACATCCCAATAGATATTGCCCTTGAAGTTCCCGGCCCGATGGATCGTGCTAGTCAACCCGATGAGGGCTCGGTGGCACTTCTTCCCGCCTTTTTTGAGTGTGGGCTATGGCTGCCGATGCAACGTTATTTTGCTTGGATGCTGGCTGAGATGGAGATTGCCCCTTGCCAATTAAGTTTAAATAGTTGGAGGATTCTGGCCGGCATATATGTGGTTTGGCATCGGGCAGGTTTGGGTGTACCTTGCTTGGAAGAAGTGAAAATGTTATATCGTTTGAAGTCCAACCCAAAGACTCACTACGGTTGGTATTACCTCTCTGCTTATGATAGCTCGTCCAACCTTGTCCAGAAACTCCCCGACTCCAACAAGAATTTTAAGGACCTTTGGTTCTGGGCTACTAGGGATTGGGGTCGGGTCCTGAGATCGTTTGAGGAGGACGTCTCGGTTCCGGACATCTTCAGGGCTGGAGGTTAGGAGTTTAATGCCCCTTCACTCTTTCTTTATTCCCGTTCTTAGTTTCTTAAGTTTCTAACTTCTCTGGTTCCTCTCAGCTTGTTGGCGAGATGCTCCCAAGGTTTCTCGTCAGGTTCGGAGGCGGGTACATTGGGCTCGGGGGTATGCTGCCCACTGGAGGAAGTTGGTTAATGATGCGGCCTTTGTTGATTCGGGCCTTACTCGGACCGTCCCTCAGGAGATCTCGGGTCGGATTGGTGGAGGTCTGTTGGTTGTTTTGATGTTTTTCCCCGTTTGCCTGTTATGTGTTTGATGTGTTTGTTATGTTCTCGGATCCTGATTTCTCTTTCTCCCTTTTTTGTAGGCAGTCGAAGAGGCCAAAGTTTCTTGAAAAGTTGGCCGGCACGATGACGAAGACCGGTCAAGCTGAGGTTGGAACTTCTCGGGCACAGCCTGATTCTGCTGGGAAGGTGCCTCAAGGGCAAGTCCAAACGGGTGCTCGGGGACTATCTTCCCCTTCTGGTGTGCAGTCATTGGGATCTGCTCGTCTTGCCAGTCCGCCGAAGCCTCTCAGGAAGAGGAGGCGTCAGCTTGGGACCGAGGAGACCGAGTTGGCTCAAGAGGAAGAAGAGGAGGAGGCTGCTCCGGTCAAGAGGAAGGACGTCCGTAGGGGGAAGAAGTCATCTGAAGGCTCCTCCAAGAAACGGAAGGGCTCTGTGGTCCTCGGGGTGGATGACTTGGGAGAGAAGCATCCGGGAGGCTACCTCACACTTAGTGCCGGCTTTCAATGAATTGGCCGAGGTGATTCCTCCGGGGGAGGTTTCGAGGTATGAGGATATATCTCCCGAAGCCATTGTGACTGAGATGAGTTCTCAGATGGCAAAGGTATTTTTACTTTCCTTCTCGATTTTTGGGTCGTTGGTCTTTTTTACTTTATGTCTTGACCCTTTTTTTTTTTTGTGCAGGGCAACTACCTCATGGCCAAGAATAAGGGTCTTCTTCTGAATCTGTGTCCGAGGGTGGTCAGGCCCAAAGACTTCAAAATCGTCTCTCTGAAGTGGAAGCAAAATTGGCTGACCGGGAGGAGGTGATTAAGAATCACGAGGCGACCGCCATCGAGAACTTCAAAATGAACAAGGCTCTTAAGGCCGCCGCTGTGCTGGAAAGAAAGCTTGCTGATAATGCCAGGGAGGACCTGAAGGTTGCCCAATCTGAGATTGGCGTTTTGAAAGGGAAGGTAGCAAGTGCTGAGGCCAAGTTGAAGACCAAGGACGAGGAGGTTGCACGGGTCCGAGATAGTCTTGAGAGGAAAGAGGCTGAGCTTGAGGAGAGAGAGAGCGAGCTTGGGAAGAGAGAGGCTGATCTTGAGGCCGAGAAGGAGGCCATCCGCCTTGAGGGGGTTGGCGACTGTGCCGAGATGATACCGATGGTGCTGCCGAGTCTGAACATGGACCCTATCTATGCGGCCATCAGCTATTGTAAGGGGGATATTTCCGAGGAGGAGTTTCGGAAGTGGCTCCCTCCCCCACCTGAGGAGGTGATGGATCCCGCCCCCATTTCGGTTGTTCCGGCTTCCGAGGCTCCCCATGAAGAACGACCGGAGGTTCCTGCCGCGGGCGAGGACTGCCTTGAGATCCCTCCTCCTATCCCTGAAGCAGAGGTCTCCCCTGTTGCCGAGGTCGAAGCCACAGCTCTTCCTCCTGATGCCGAGCCGCTTCTCCCGCCATCTGAGCCAGCTGAGGAAGAGGTTCCTGCCCCTGTGCGGGCTGAATGAGAAAGGGTAACCCTACCGGGGCCCTATGTACACTTTATTTTTTTTTTTTTTTTGTAATAACATTACAATTCACTTATATATATTTATGTATGTTTCCTGTTTCTTTCTTATTTTTTCTTTTATGCTTCTTTTGTTTGCCTGAATGCTCCGAGACCTTCCGGAGTTTAACATGAGGTGGAGGGGCATAACTCGGCCCCGAGCTGATGATGGAATTTGGACCCGGGGGAATGTCACGTCCCCAGTCCAAAGGAGTTGTCTCGGTGGGACGTAACCCGACCCCGAGCTGTATGAGGCACTTGGTTCTGGGGGAATGTTACCTCCCCAAACCAAAGGAGTTGTCTCGGTGGGATGTAACCTGACCCCGAGCTGTGTGAGGCACTTGGTTCTGGGGGAATGTTACCTCCCCAAACTAAGGAGTTGTCTCGGTGGGACGTAACCCGACCCCGAGCTGTGTGAGGCACTTGGTTCTGGGGGAATGTTACCTCCCCAAACCAAGGAGTTGTCTCGGTGGGACGTAACCCGACCCCGAGTTGAATAACCAAGTGGCCTCGGCGGAACGAAATCCAGCCCCGAGCCGACTAATGAAAATGGCCTCGGCGGAACGAAATCCAGCCCCGAGCCGACTAATCCCCTGGGACTTATTCAGAAGGGAAATGAATCATCCTTTGAAACCCTACCGAAACTGGCACGGGCGTCCCCCTGCTAGACCGGTGAAAAATGAAAACAAGTTTCTAAAAAAAGGTGGGGGTGACTTAGCACCTATCCCAAAATAAAAACGTTTTTTGCAAAAAATAACAACAGGGATGCCTCAAAACAGCGTCCTGTCCGAGGCCTCCAAAACACAATTCTGAATCTTTCAATTCAGCGTCCCGGCGAACCAGGATTTGGATCAGAAGAGCGTATGAATGGTAAGGGTACATCCTCTACACGTCGGTTCGCTCGGGAGCCTGTGTATTGTATGAGGGCTCCTCCTTACCACGCTGGAGTAGGCACACGCCACAGGGGTATACGCCTCCCCGTGTTGTGCCTCCCGCGGATCCGGATGATGAATGGATCAAAGAGTGTCTGGGATACTAAGGGTATGTTCCTCCTTAGGCCCGGTATCACTGGAGTTAGCAATCGTCACGGGGGTGTCATTATCCCCCGTGCTATGCTTTCCCACGGATCCATTACATCGGGCAGGTGAGGATCAGAAAAGTGTTCGACACATTAAGGGCATGTTCCTCCTTATGTTCGGTAACACTGGAGTAAGCAATCGCCACAGGGGTATCATCCCTCCCTGTGCTATGCTTCTCACGGATCCATTACATCGGGTATGTCCCTGAGGACCCCGAGCTAGAGAGATATTTGGCTCTGGGGGAATGTTCCGTCCCCAGACTAATGAGCATGACTCGGCGGGACGTAACCCGACCCCGAGCTGAGAGAGGTACTTGGCTCTGGGGGAATGTCACGTCCCCAGACCAATATGCATGACTCGGTGGGACGTAACCCGACCCCGAGCTGAATATGGCCTCGGCGGAACGAAATCCAGCCCCGAGCTGATTAATGAAGGGGCCTCGGCGGAACGCAATCCAGCCCCGAGCCGAAAGACGTACTTGGCTCTGAGGGAGTGTTCTGTCCTTAGACCAACGTGCATGACTCGGTGGGACGTAACCCGATCCCGAGCCGCATAACTGAATGACCTTGGTGGGGCAAGGTCAAGCCCCGAGCTGCCCAAGTCTTTATTGCTTGGTCGTTTCTTTTTGTATTTAGGTGCTAAGTTTTTCCCCGGTTTTTGAGTGGGTCTTTCTATTTATGTTTTAAGAAAGTGGACGAGAACCTTTTTTTTTTTGAAAAGAGAAAGTTTTTATTCATGTTTCGGGGACAAACTGCCCTTTTTCAGTTGAATTGGCGGCCACATGCTCTTTGTCTGGTCGTCATAACCTCGTGGTCAATGTATTTGTTCAGATACCCGTTTCGTGCTAGATCCTCCATTTTTTCTCGCAGATCTTTACATCCGTCCGTTGCATGTCCTCTGGAGTTGTGGTGTATGCAATAAGCCTTTTGGTTCCTTCTGTCCGGGGGGAACCTCCTTTGGTCGGGTTCCACTAAGAGGCCTTTCCCCTGGATCTCCATGACAATTTGTCCCAGTGGTTTTTTTAGGGGAATGTATGCATCTTCCCTGACCACGTGGTTTACTTGGGTCGGCGCTCTTCTCTCCTGATTGTCCCGGTGCAGTGGCTTGAATTCTTTGTGTTTCGGAGGTGATCTTCTGGATTCTTTTTCTGTTCGGCATTGGGCGCCCTCCCTTGTGGTCCTATCCCTGATGTTGTTCCCTTTCCGGGACACTTTCTCTTCGTTCTCTAACAAAACGAACTTCCGAGCCACCTCCAGGGCGGTGGCGTAGTCCGGGGTGTCCTGGATCCTTAGGTGGGTCCATAGTCTTCCGACCCTTAAGGCTCATTTCAAGCTTTCCAGGGCTTCAGGGGATTCATACCCTCCGACTTCGAGTACCATATTATGGTACCTTTCAATAAATATCTTCAGAGGTTCATCGTCTCCTTGCTTCATGAGCCGGAGTTCTCCAATCGTCTTTCTGGGGACACAAGCCCCCTTGAAGTGTCGTATGAATGACTTCTTCAGTTGTGTGAAGCTGCTGATGCTTCTTGGGGCTAAGCTCATGTACCATAGAATGGCTGGTCCGGCCAGAGTTAGGGGGAACACTTTGCAGATGGCGTCCCCTGTTACCCTTTGCACCTCCATCAGCAGGGTGAAACTTTCAATGTGGGTCTTAGGGTCGGTATGGCCCTTGTACGGTGTCATGGTCGGCATGTTAAATCTCTTCGGGAATTTCTCCGATTTTATTTCCTCCGTGAGGGGGGACTCATCTTTGACGTCCTGGATATCTCCTCTGTTTGCGTTGGGGTATACTCCCCATTTGACCAGCTCCTCCCGTAACCAAGATTTCATACCGTTGTCCATGGTTCCATGCCGCCCTCTGAGGTTTCTTTTCTTTCTGCTATCTTGGGAGCGGCACTTCTCAGGGTCGGCGTCGTCCCGCACCTCTTCGGTATGTTCTTTTCCTCTCCTCCGGGTACTGTGAGGGCTATCGTAGGAGGGATCTGGTGTTGATTTGTCATCTTCCTCCTCCCATGTGTCCTCGGTTGGGAATCCCTTTGTACTACCACGGATCTCACCCTGTAGGGTTCCCTCCTTTGAGGTCTGTCGTCTTCGCTTGTATCAACAATTCTCTTTCCTTCCGCTATCTCACTCTTTTGCCGGCTAGTCCCGGCCTCGAATTTTCCGTCGCGTGCTCCTTCCATCCTTTCCAACTGGTCTACTATGGTTTTTAGTAGAGTTTGGTTTTCCTCCCTTTCCTTCCTAAGGTTTTCCTCGATCTTTTCCATCCAGTCTGTAGCCGAACTCCCTGATGATTGTTGGTTTCCGCCTTCCGCCATTTGTCTTATTACGCGAGTTGCTTTTCGTAGAGTTCCCCACAGACGGCGCCAACTGTTGACGGCTGATTTTGGTCTCGGGGTAATATGGGAATATCACCTCCGAGGTAATCCTCCTTCAACGGTGAATTTGTTTGGTTATGGGGAACCAAAAGCAAATTTAGCGAGAGACAAAAAACACACCAATCGACAAAGAGATTTAACGTGGTTCGGCGGATTTTGGGATCCGACCTACGTCCACGGACAAGAACAGGGTGGTACTTTTTATTACTCAAATACACTCATCGGGTCTCTTCTTTACTTTTACAAATCAGAGCTTGATGATTCTGATCACTAACTTTTGTGATGATTTTTTAAGATGCCTTTTACATATACTCTACCCTTCTATTTATAATAATACAGAAATCAGACTCCTATTTGCACAAGAAATCCTATTTGAACTCAATCTTCTCTTCTTGTAAGGATTCCTGGTCTAGTACTGCCTTCTCTTTTCTTATTCCTTCTTGGATTCTGACTTCTTCTCCTTGTGAGAGTAGGATAATTTGCTTATCTTATCCGCAATGAATGGGGTGTTGTCATCTTGAACACGGCTCGCTATCTGGTCGGTCTTCATGAGGTCGGTCATGACAATCTTTTTATGCTGAGAGTGTTTCTGCCGACCTTATAGTGATCGGTCATCCGGACCAAAGTGGTCGGTCTTCACATGTTGTGGTCGGGTCGATTACATGATCTCATCCAGTCAGGGAATTACCCTTTTGCCCTTGTCGTACTGTCTTAAATGTTGTAGTGCCTGAAAACACCATCAACAAGAGATAAATAATTAAAAGTCAAAACTGAAATCTGGCTCTGATAACCAATTGATACGAAACCGGATATGAAAAGACGAAATCTGATCTAAGATCCCGTAGACCCCCAAAGAACCTGTCCTTGAAAACCCTTGGAGATAGTCTCAGATGAATTTTTCCAGCAAATTGGACGCCACAAAGGATGCCAACCCTTTGATAAGTCTTTGTTCAATCACTGAATGATGATAAAATTTTCTTAATCTCAAAGAAATTCACTATTCACGCTCAAAATTATAGGGTGCTTCATTAAGAGGTGTTTTTGAGTTTAAATAGTAACATATTCAAACCCTAAGAGAGCTAAAAAGACTAATATAGCCATAAACTACCCATTACCAACTAAAAGCCCATAATTCCTAATTTCTAGCCCATTTTGAACCCATAAATAAATAAAATAAACTAACCCAAAAAAATAAATATAAACAGACATTCACGTTGGTTCCATATATGAAAATAAATAATAAATAAGCTTAAACAAACGAAATCAATCCATGCTGCTAGGATCACATCATAAGTTATCAATTACTTTAGAACTTAATTTGTGTAGAATTGAATATCCTCCAATTGTTGGTTTGGGACGTGAAACCCTCAATTGCGTAATAAAAAGAATCGAAAACAGAATATAAGAACTTGGTACAAGAGGGATTCCTGACGCTTTGATGTTTCTCTCTACTGATAAAATCCTGCAACTTTTCATAATCTTTAGTTTAAATTGTAAATTTAATCTTTTCTTTAATAAAGTTATTGCTAAACGTTTTTGCTTGAGTAAATTAGTTCATGTGACCATCTCTCTGAGGAATCAACACCCCAGCTATACTGCGATAACCGCAAGTCATATTTGGGCGTAATCAAAATTTGGCGCCGTTGCCGGGGAGACGGTTTACAATTTAAAGGAGCATGTTTGTTTAGTCAAACACAAAGCGGTAACTTCGTTCCTTCGTTCCTTCTTTTATTCTTTCATTTATTTATTTTATTTCAGTTTTAGTTTTAGTTAGATTTTAATTTTTTTTGTTTACTCTTTTTATTTATTTATTTATTTATTTATTTTGTTTCTTGTTTTACTTGAGTTTAATTGCATGCCTAGACTTAAAGATCGGTTAGGTAGATTTTCTAGAGTAGAAAAATAAGATTCAGAGTCAAAGTCAGTCTCTAATAATATATTTGGAAATATTTTTGCCACACATTCCGCATCTAGCGCACACACTATGAGTGAATACGAGAGACCACATGTGAAGACTCTTGAAGAGTACCTCCACCCAACTCGCACAGTTACACCTTCGTACATAATTTTTCCTCTTATTACACCACACATAGATTTTAAACATGGGATGATACAGTATCTCCCAACCTTCCATGGTTTAGAGAACGAGAATCCATATGTGCACATTAGAGAGTTTGAAGAGGTCGTAGCAACCTTCCATGACCGGTTTGGAACCATTGACACAATTAAACTTAAGTTCTTCCCTTTTGCCCTTAAGGATAGAGCTAGGAGCTGGTTGTATTCTCTCAGACCTCGGTCAATAGGATCATGGGGCGAGATGACACATGTATTTTTCAACAAATACTTCCTATACTATAAGACTAATGCCTTGAAACGATAAATCTCCACATTCTCCCAAAGAGATAGTGAAACTCTTTATCAAATGTGGGAGAGGTTCAAAGAGATGTTAACAAGTTATCCTCACCACGGGTATGAGAGTTGGCACCTGGTAAGCTATTTTTATGACGGTCTAACCCTTAGGGAGCGCCAATTCATGGAGACTATGTGTAATGGTGAGTTCATCCAAAAGAACCATGATGAAGCATTAAAGTATTTGAATGACTTAGCTGAGAAATCTAACACTTGGACTGGACCTAATTCCATGGATAACACTGATAGGACACACCTAAATCCTTTTAGTAAAAGCATACACCACCTTAGGGAAGAGGATAGTCTTAAAGCACAAGTTGAGCTATTAACGAGACAGATGTGAGCCTTACTAGCCAAAGATAGTGTGGACAACAGGACCTGGGCGATGCCGTTTCTAGGCTCGCGGCACTAGTTGGGAAGTACGAAATAACATGGAGTCGCCACCCGGTGTGAACCGGGACAAAGATTTAAGGCCGCACTCACCCCTCACAAGGGAAGACCTCAAACCATTGGGTTCGGAATGGTCCCTTACTTATGCAACTTGTAATGTAAAGATTTATGCAATAATCCAACCAAGCCTATGACATATATTTCCAAGTGCAACACAATCCTAAATTCACATGCTTGAAAGTATAGTTTACATCTAACATACATGAAACCAAACCTTATTGCCAAATTCACATGCTCAAAAGTAGGCCTTTGCAACAACAAGCACATAACGTCATAAGAATTCAATCATTCATGTAAGTATAAACACAAACAGCCATGGTAACATTTGCATGTAATGTAAAGGAAATCAAAATGACGATAAACAACATTGTAGGCACAGACAACTAGAGAGGTAATACAAATGCATGGCGTACAAAGGGGTAACCATATGCTAAGATGGACATGTCATAATGTGATGCAAGAGGATCTGTTTACCGTGTGCGTTCGTGCAGCGTTCGTAGACGCGTTCGAACGTTAAACAAAAGGTTCTCATTCGATTAGCGTTCGTAAACGCGTTCGAACGGAAATGAAACAGAATGCTCACGTTCGTGTGGCGTTTGTGAACGCGTTCGAACGTAAATGAAACAGAATACTCACGTTCGTGTGGCGTTTGTTAACACGTGCGAACGGAAATGAAACAGAACACTCACGTTCGTGTGGCGTTCGTGAACGCGTTCGAACAGAGATGAGACCTGATGCATGATAAGGCAAAATGCATGCGCGTTCGAGTTGCGTTCGTAAATGCGTTCGAACGGGAACAGACCTGATGCATGAAATGAGACGCAATACAACAAAAATAAAGGGGGCGCGGCGAAGTACTGCCGTAAATGTGGCCTTTTGGGGCTCTTGTTCTCTCAAAGAGAGGACCTTTAGACCAACATACTAAGCCCATGCGCTCTACTGAATCATGCATACATAGAATGAAAAGCAATAATATTAAACATAGTGTGCCCGATTGAACGTATCTTGTATCCAACCGAACACACATCAACCGGCGCGGCAAAGCCTCGTGGTAAAGGGCTTTAGCCCCTCCCCATAGGGGATCTCACATCGCACTTACTAAGCTCATGCGCTCGGTTGAATCATGCATACGAAAATAAAGACAATCATATCAAACCAAGTATGTCCGATTGAACGTATTTCGCATTCAACCGAACACACATCAATCGGTGCGGCAGAGCATCGTGGTGAAGGATTTTAACCCTCCAATTAGGGAACCTTTCATCGCACTTACTAAGCCCATGCACTCGATCGTTCATACGGGAATAGACAACATGCAGAATTTAAATAACAAGAATTAAATAAACCAAAGCAACACAAAACAAGAGAAGGTGCCGTTTACTCAAGTGGTACGTGGAGTTGTGTCCCAAGTACAGACCGCACTACCGTCCATTCGGATTTGGCTACGGAATTTACGTCTGGGTTTCCATCCTATATACCACAAGAGACGACACTCTTCCATTTCATTCAAGCCACAACATGCATCCATAAACGACTCTCATGCGAAAAGAATTCAATAATAAAAGAAACGAATATAAACTAAAGAAAAAGTGCCCTCGGGTCTAACCTTTTAAGTCGTCTCTCGGACTCGCGTTTCACGAAGATCGGAAGGGGTAAAGCTCCGCAACTCTTCCGGTTCACTGGTTCACTGCTCTCGTTCGTTGTCTTACTGTTTTGGGTCATCGTCCTCCGTCTTTTGCTGCTATTTTGACTTCGATTCGCTGTCGCTGCTACCGTTTTGCTGATGTATTTTAGTTACTGTTTTTGGGATGTTTTGGCTACTGTTTTGGGTGTTATTTTCGGTGGTGTTATGGTGTGGTTCGGGGGCTGTTTTATGTGTGTGTTTAGGGTTGCTGTATGGTGTGTTTTAAGGCTGTTTGGGATGGTTTTCGGTGAGGTGAAGGGGTTGTTCAAGGGTTAGGGGCTGCTGTGTGTTGTTCTTGTTAAGTTGGTGAGGGAATGGTTGTTGTGTGTGTTGTTTGTGTTTTGTATGTGAGCTAGGGGAAAAGGGTTGGGGATTCTTTTCTTCTTTTTTTCTTTAATGGGCGTGAACTCTAGAGAGAGTGGAGAGAGGAGGATTTTTTGTGTGAATGAGCTAGCTAGGGTTGAGAAGGTTGGTGAATGGTTCTTTTTATAGGCAAAGGGTTAGGCTTGACAAGGAAAGGGATTTGATTGAGGGGGGACAAATCTTGACTAGATAGGGAAGGTTGAATATTTAGTTTATGTTGATTAGGCATACAATTTTAATTTGGGAATAATATATTGGTTGATTGATTTTAACTTGGTATGATTATATTTGATTGGTTTAGATTAGGTATGCTATTTCTTTAATTTGTGTAAGTATTTTATTTAATTTGGTATGTGATTTTTAGATTTGTTTTGATTTCACCATGTGTTAAATATGTGTTTTAAGTGGGCTTGGGCGTGTGGGCCAAGGTTTGGGCGAATTGGGCTTAATGTGAGGCTAGCAGCAAAACCAGAATTACCGACACCGTTCGAACGCCTAATCGAACGCGGCACCAACGTCCGAAATCTGCCTTACGTTCGAACGAAGTAACGAACGCAGCACCAACGAAAACAGTGAACCTTGTTTATTCTGAATTCCCCTTCCGATGTCCGTTTTCCGTGACCTCCGTGACTTAAAAGGTAGTGTCTCCAAAATGAGACTCATCATAGGGACTTATGTGTAAAAATGCAGTGCCTACAGATAGCAATACCATGCATGCAGTAGCCCACTTAGAACCTCAAGAGGTATGTTTTGTGTGTAAGGGAACTAATCATTTGGCACAAGAGTGCCCTACAAATGGTGAGATGAGGGGAATATATGAGGACCAATGCAATGCATTAGGGATATACAGAAAGCCTTACACACCTTACTCAGACACTTATAACCCTGGTTGGAGGAACCATCCCAACTTTAGTTGGAAACAAGAGTCTCATCAGCTGAGTCAGACATCATAAACTAGAGGTTATTGTGCTCCCCAATATCACACATTTATCATCTCTAGAAAATCCTTAGAGGACATCATGCGAGCATTTATGGAGGCCCATAATAAAACTAATCAGAAGGTTGAGTCAATGATAGCCTAACTAGTTGAGGAGAATAAAGAGATTATGAGTCAAGTCTCTAAATTGACTCATGCCCTAAGTGTGAAAGAACCAGGTAAATTCTCTTCTCAAGCTCAACCCAATCCTCAGGGGCAACACATGGCACATGTTAATCATGAAGGAGCCAATGTAAAGGGTGTTAATGACATAATTACTAGGAGTAGTAAAGAGATAGGGATACAGGACACCTCCAACACTGCAGGTGCAACTAAGGATAATAGTGTAGATACCCCTCAGGAAGATCAAATGACACATATCCCAGTTAGAGTACCTTTTCCTCAAGCCCTTAGGCCCACTACTAGAGCGACAGACCCAAATGGTGAGATCCTATAACATTTGAAGCAAGTAAAGATCAACTTTCCGCTATTACATGTGATAAAACAAGTTCCAACTTATGCGAAGGTTTTGAAGGATCTATGCACCATAAAAAGAAAACATAATGTGAAGAAGACTGCATTCTTGACAGAGCATGCGAGTACAGTAATTGAATAAAGGACCCCACCAAAATATAAAGATCCAGGATATCCCACCATTACCTATCACATTGGCATACATGAGTTCAGTCATGCATTATTAGATTTAGGTGCTAGTGTTAATCTCATGCCATATTCGATATATGTGCAGTTAGGGCTTGGTGAGATTAAACCTACATCAATAGTCTTACAGTTAGCTGACCGATCCATTAGAATACCACAGGGAGTAGTTGATGATGTTTTAGTGCAAATTGATAAATTCTACTACCCCGTTGATTTCCTTATCTTAGACACTCAGTCTGTGGTTAACACTGAGTCAAAAATTCCTCTAATCTTAGTTAGACATTTTCTTGCTACATCCAATGCTCTTATCAATTGCAGGAACGGTCTTATGAAGCTATCATTTGGGAATATGACACTAGAGGTGGATATTTTTCATGTTGAGAAACAACCACGGGAAGATGATGAGTGTCATTACACATACCTGCTAGACACAGTCCTACCCGAGACAGCCTCTCACCACATGAATCTAACCCTCATTAACTGAAACTGATCCCAAAGAATAGTAAAAAGAGGAGAATGATAATTAGTGCTCATTTGAAGATGATCCTGGGAAAGTTAAAAATGAGGTTGAACCAATTGATAAAATCTCAGCCATCACCAGACCCTGGGGGATCCATGGATAAATTGTCGTTGCAAGCCAAAAATTCTTTCTCATGACTTAATCACCATTGTCTGCCGAAGAAGAAAGAACATGGGACTACTTGGTCCGCTACATGGAAACCACCATGACAACTTGGGTGGTTACGTCTGGCTGAAGACGTTAAACTTAGCGCTAGCGGCAACCGTTGCATCTGTATTTTAATTATTTATGTTATTTTATTTTATTTTATTTACTTTAGTTTTATTTATTTGTGTGCTAATTGCATGTTTATTTTTTATTTGCATAAATCTTTATGCAGGTCTCAGTGCCACCTACACAACCACACAACTAAAATCTTACCAGTAGGAACCTGATCAACTCTGCGCCTGGTAGTGTTGTTCCTTAATCATTTTTCTTTATATTGATCTTACATTGAGGACAATATAAGTTTCAAGTGTGGGGGTGTATGCATGCGCATGATCTGTATAGTACCTGTTATATAAAAAATTTTTTTTTTTTTTGTTTTTAGTTCTTAATAGTTAAGCATAAGTCCAATGATGATATTGATTGCTTTAAGGTGAAATCTTAGAAACGATAAGTCCTTTAATGTACTTTTATCTGATGCTTTGAGTAATTGATCTATGTTAGACACGTAAGCACTTAATTATGGGTTTCTAGTAGTGAAAACCTAAGTAGTTGGCAAGGTGACTAGTTAAAGAAATTGCATGTCGATGAATGACCGTTTGCTTAGATGTCTATCCTGATTTGCTTGTGTTATGGTGTGTGGTATGATTGAAAATAAAATAAAGTCTCTAAAGAAAGAAATTAAACCACATATAATCGATAAGTGTGAAGCTACCCATGAGCGAGTATTAGGACCACCATGAGGAGAAATGCTACCTTAAAGGGTAGGTGGGTTGAAAAAATAAAAGAAGAAAAGAACAATTCAAAAAGAAAAAAAAAAGAGACAGAAAAGAAAAAATCATCATATCATGTTGAGCACATAAAAGCAACCGCATAGCTTAATTGAGATATCTAGGTTGGTTTGATCCATCGATCCCAATTTTTAAACGAAATAATTGAGTTGGCTTACCTAGGAATCAAGCTGTGAATGAACATTCACACAAACACTGTGAGTCTGGCTTAGATGATTTATTCAAAGACTTAGATTTGGGTTACGTTGAGTACTTTGAAGGTTCTCTGGTTTCATTACTAGGCATTCTTTGAGGACTATAATATGTGTAACTATTGGGACTATATCGTTTTTTTATTTTCAGTTTGCATGTGTTTTGAATGATGTTTGTGGGTATCGTCGTTGTAAGCCCTCACGAGACTATTGTTTGGGTTCCTAGAACATGCCAAGGATCTTCTAAGTCATGATTCGTGTGAATACTAAAAGAAGTTGCGGAAAAACTTACATTTCTCGGTTGGATGGATATATGACATTCAAAACCTTTTGTGTTGTTGAAGAGCTCCAAGCTTCTCCTAGTGTTCCAAACTCTTGGGATTAGTTTCCCTAACACCTTGGTTGACTCCTTGAATGTGCTAGCAAGAAGAAATTTTGAAGCAAAATTTCTAAGGGAGTGAGAAGCATTCACGGCAATTGGCTTGTGAGAGGGAGAGAGTTTTCAACTTTTGTGTTGAGTAATTGATTTCAAAAAAACAATTACCATTTACCATAAATCCAATTAGGTAAATGTCATTCCAAATGAATAAAATAATCAAAGTGTGTTGGTTGGTGTTGGTGTGTAAAACAAGCCATCCAAGATTTGATTTAATCACCAACCACTTCCATCACTAGTCAAACTAGTTGATGTAAGTCAAGTGGGTCCCACCACTTGTAAATTCCGAATTTAAGTCGAACGATCCAACACGCAACTTTGCTCGGGCCTGGGTTCATTATTATTAAAGTCGCTTACGAATTAATTCTAAATTAATTCATTTGCCCGAATTAAAATCCAATTTTAATTCCGCATTGAAATCTAATTTCAATTAATATAAAGAATATATTATTTAATTGATTAATTCCAAATTAATCGTTCTCTATATTCTAATCGAATTTTATCCCAGATAAATTCTTGCCGTAATTAATCCTAGATTAATTTTTTTCTCTCTCATAATTAATCCCAGATTAATTCTGTTCGAGTCAAACGTCATCGGTGAATCTTTGGGAAGCGACCCATGAGATTCATGGATATGTTGGCAGTAAATCCGGTCGTCGGACTATCCGAACATGTGCGTACCCCGTACCACATTCTTACCGATTTACAAGACATGGTTGGCTTCTAGCAAAGCACTGTGCCTGCCCAATTCTCCAGAAATATTCTATTAAGGAATACACAATCTATATCAAGCGTAGTATACCAAGTATTGCGTATTGCGATCCAGTATCAGATGTCACATGCTAGGCCTGGGGCTGAAATTGTGTCTGCCCCGTACGAAGCATATATCGGATCACTAGCAACTAGTCTCTTTAATCGGATAATCATGACCTTGTCATATTATCCCGATAGTTGCAATATATTATAGTACCAGTTCCGTATCCCTACGTGATCATCATCTCCATATGACTGAAGTGATACTTCCATCTTGACATCACACCAAATACACTACGATTCTCAATAAACCCAGAAGAGGCGTACACAGAACCTGTTAAAGCCCCGGACGACCAAAACCAAAGCGTATTGATTGTCACAAGTATTAGCGATGCAAGTCTCAGGTTAAGACCAAATACACTATTCACATAGAGACATAGTCATACTACCAATGAGATTCCGAGGGGTCTATCCAAAGTGAAACTGTTCTCGTACCATCAGTAAACAGAACCTCCTATTACACTTGCATGAGTATCCAATACCCAAATATATGAGAACTATGCCGTTACGCTTCTATAACGCGCACAAGTGAAATACTAGCATATTCCGCATTATCGATGTCTAGTCTCGATAGTACTACGACTAGGGATATTTAATGATTAAACCTTTCATGGATTGATACTGTCTCATATCTTATTAATCCGGAACTGATCATAAGGACTTTTATCATTTATAAATTCAAGTAATTAATTACAAAATGATAAAATAGCAATTTCCTTTGTCACATAGTTAATTTGTACAAAAACCACAATGTCTTTTACAAATAGTGATGTTATGCGTCATAATTGTCCAACAATTATATCTCGTCCATTATGGACACCTAGGGGTTTAAAGGCTTGTTGCATACGCTAAATGCAATCGTGATCCCTATGAAAATGGCTTAGATAAGTTTTTATTTAATTATTTAGTTTAGTTCTTATTTTATCTTTACGCTTGAATTGATAGGGACTAGCAATAAGCTAGTTGGGGGTTGTGATAAGTACATGAAAATGTACTTTGAAACATCATTTATTCGGATTTATTGTTAAATATTTAGTTCTATATTCTATATTTTATTATATAATTTTCTTATTATATTAATTTAGAAAGTGTATTATTAAAATTAATTTAGTAATTTTTCTCATTATTATTTTAGGAAATGGAAAGAATTGTTACCTCACGCCGAGAAGAAGAGTTTGAAGAAAGAGAGTGGAGCTGCAACTTTGGACTAAAGAAGAAAACAAAGTGTGGACCGTGAGAGAGATAGAGTTTCAGCATGCAATTGTTGACCTTGGACAAAGTGGGACCGTGGACAACAAGCAACTTTGACAAATAAAGAAAGCTTATTTGTTTAAAAAAAAGCATGCACGTGGAAGGAGCTATGACCGAATAATTAAAATAGGGTTTCAATTTGCCTTTGTTACAAAAAGCCACAAAGGTGGCGACATAGAGCAATTATAAAAAGGGCCTAACGCGTGAATTAAAATGGAAGCAGAGAAGAGAGTTGTAGGCTGCAAGCAGAGAAAGAAAAAGACGCAGAGCGCAGAACCGCGAGAACCAGGGAGGAGAACAATTACAGGATCGAACAATTACAAGATGTCTCTCGGATCTATCAACGTTGTTTTTTTCTTCGGCATGGAGAACTAATCTTCTAAGGTAAAGTTAAGGATGAACTCGTGTATTCAACTATTTTATTCTTGTTATTGATTCTTGGATGAACTTATTTGCTCAATATAATTGATATCTCATTATTCTCTTTATCGTTTGATTATATGAATCCAGAAACTGTATTTTGTCAATTTACATATAGATTCAGTCATGTTTTTTCTATGTGTGGATTGTGAAATCAGTTGTGACTGGTTAAGGTTGTTTTGCAAGTTAATCTTCTGCTGCAATATTGCTTGAGAGTATACTGTCATCGTTGGATAGGTTGTAACGATAGCCTTGTGTGTTGTTAACGTAGATAAGATAAGTTATCAATTATTTTAGAACTTAATTTGTGTAAAATTGAATATCCTCCAATTGTTGGTTTGGGATGAGAAACCCTCAATTGCCACTACAAGAATTAGACCATTTAGCGTCGAATTATTTCGACGCCATAAGTGACTATTTCGACGCAATTTATATTTAGCGTCGAAAAAATTAGACGCAAACAATGGACGATAAAATGTCGACGAAAACCACTTTTAGCGTCGAAATAAATAACTGCGACGCTAAAAAACAGTATTCTGCGTCCAAGTTATTTCGACGCTAAAGTAATTTTTTCGACGCTATATTGTATATTTGGCGACGAAATATATCGACGCAAAAATTCAAACTTTTAGCGTCGAAAGGTGTCGACGCTAAAGTATATTAAAAAAGTATTATATGTAAGCTTACAGCGACCATTTATGTTACTATTAGCGTCGAAATTTTTCGACGCTAAAATCGACTTTGAGCGTCGAAACTCGTCGACGCTAACGTATATTAAAAAAGAATTATATGTACGCTTACAGCGGCCATTTGTATACTATTAGCGTCGAAATATTCGACGCTAAAAGTAAAAAATTTATTTTTTAAAAAATTAGTAATTTACTTATTTTTTGGTCTAAAATATTTAATTTAGTTGAAAAAAAATGTAATTAATGACGAAATATTATATTGAAATTTATTTTAGAAAAAAGAAATATTATATTAAATCTATTTGTTCAAAATGTTTATACAAAACCAAATATAAAATTAATTGCTACTGTGATGGGGGGACGCTCGAGCCCGATGCACCATGACTCATTGAGGCCTCGAACATCTGACGGAAAGCCAGCAGTTGCTGTTCCAACTGGTCCATCTTCTTCTCGTGGTCCACCGTGACCTGTTGTAGCTTCTCCTTAGTCTGTTGCAGCTCGTCTCGGGTGCTGGCTAACTCGTCTCGAAGAGATACATTGTCCGAATTACCACTATTGCGTGCAGATGACGTTGGCTTCTTACGAGTGCCAAGACCAACGTTGTAAGCTGTCTGATTCTTGAAAACCAATTGCGACAGCTGCTCATCTGGTATGGGGTCGGTCCCTGTCTCCTGAGTTTGATGTTGGAGTTCCATCTTTTCGTTCTGTTTCAAAAAATAAGTTAATATTAGAATTTGAGAAAAAATTTAACATATATAATATTAATTATTTTATTTTAAAAACTGAAACTTACATAGCAGCGTTCGGCTTCTTCATTTATCCATTTCTTCTTGTCATTGTAATGCATCACACGGAAAAAATCTGGAAATGATTGCACCTCACCTGTGTTACTCTGTTATAAACATAAAATAAATTCAATATTATTCCAGATAGTAAAAACAATTAACTGTTAAATTTTACGTTAGGATATATTTACCTCAGAATGTTCGGTACGATGTTGGATAAATGGCTTCGAACCTGCACGGTGGTTAAAACGCAAGTGACTTCGATTTTCCGCATTTGCGTGACATTTATCCTGTATTCACCAACACTGTAAGTACCGAAAACAAAGACAATTATAATTTCCGTTTATTTCAAAATTCACCTCGTGTTTTTTGCTAGACCAAAGCTCACATAAGAATGTCCAATCTTGTTCCTCTATAAAATCAGGCTTGTGTTGTGGAGCATTTGAAGGTCCATGTTCGTCGAATATTGGTTTCAGGACTTTTGTTCTATAATCTTTATAACTTTTCCCCATGTGGTAGTCAATATATTGTTGGACATTCACTTGGGTCAGATCGAACTCGAACCATTCCTACATTAAAATTCGAGTAAAAATAAGTATCAAATAAAAATGTTAAATAACAAACAATATCGAAAACTTACAAGTAGCGAAGGGAATAGCTGGTTCATTTTTGTCTCCCACGGTATCTTTCTCCAAGATACGTAGTTTTGGGGAGCTTCATATCGAGCTGTAGCTCCTATGGCTGTATTAAACGCTGAATTATGTTGTCCGACTTGAGTGTGTCCATCATCTGATATCTCTATCCGAATACGGCCGTGAGCCTTAACGTACTTAGCCAACCCCAGGCCACGGTGCGTCCTCGACCCTTCACTGTACTGGACTCACCTGTGCTAGCAGAGAAATCACCAGGGCCAGTTGCCCTTGTTGATGTAGATGGAGTCGCGGTAGCCCGTTTGCGATTGCCCGGTGCCATCTGCAAAACCCGTCGCATTAGCGTCATCAAATTCCAAAGTTCTTATACATATACATACATATCCATACAAGTCAATACAACTTAACAAAAGCGCTTATCACATCGAATGCTCACTTTCGTAAGTTTCGAATTCCAAAACACATACAAACATTCCAAAACACATACTATATATACTATATGAACTTTCGAATTCCAAAACACATACAAACATTCCAAAACACATACTATACTATACGAAGTTTCGAATTCCAAAACACATACTGTACTAAATGGACGACGAAGTTAAACGGAAAACAATCGGGGGCTGCCTGTTCTGCCCAGAATTCTACCAGTCCCCGTCCCTTTAATTCGTCGATCATCATCTTCATTCATTATCATATTCGTCCCTCTAATTTCGACAAAATCATCATCAAGCATCAACAATAATCATCAACATTCATCAACAAAATCATCAACAAAATCATCAACAATCATCAACAACAATCATCATCAACAAGCATCATTATAAACAATAATCATCATCATTCATCATCAACAAGCATCATCAACAATAATCATCATCATCATTCATCATCATCAACATTCATCATCATCAAGCATCAAATAAAAATTAAAAAGTGAGACTCACCTTAAATTTGTTGCTTACATTTGGCGTCGAGAGTTATATTTCGACGCTAAATGTGTATCATTTGGCGTCGAAAGTTATATTTCGACGCTAAATGTGTATCATTAAAAATAAAAATTGAAAACAAATATATCATAGTTATACTATTAATCATTACGTTAATATTTCAATCATATCTAAAGCGTAATTAAAATCAACAACCATACATTAATCCATATAAATTATTCATCCATTACAAAATACTGTAACTTCATAATTAATCACTATTATCGTCGGTATTTGAGGATTCGTGACTGGAATCGAAGTCATCTTCAGTGTCAAATTGTTCTTCACTTGCTACTTCAACGCTCACTTCAGAATGAGGAATTAGATCAACGTCTGTACTAGCTCGAGTTAATGTGATATTTTCAGGAACGTTGACAGTTGGTCCAACAAATATCTGTTCAGGAACTTCAAAATTGCCCGCGACTTCTTGTGTTTCATCTGATATGTCAACTCTATCTTTCTCCTGCGTGTCCCAAATGGCCCTATGTTGTAACTTTTCTACCACCATCCATCCAGTTCCTAACTTTGGATCAGTATATATATCACTGAACGTGCTTGGGTACAAAAAATGTATGGATCATTCTTGTACCAACAACGTTGAACATTAATTGACGTGAGATGATTACTAACTTGAATTCTCCTCTTTCTGGCATTAGTGTCAAACCACTTACATTGGAATAGCACAGTATGTCGTCTGGGTCGATATATGAACTCAATGACCGATTGCAATACGCCGTAGAAGTCAATTACATCTGAGCCGTGTTCTCCTTGGACTACAATTCCAGAATTTTGAGTCACATGATTAACATCTCGCTGTTCGGTATGAAATCTAACTCCGTTGACAATACATTCACTGTACTCATACGCCTGCATTTGAGGCCCATAAGCCAAAGAAACCAACGAGGATTGCGAGTCCAATTGACCATTTTCCACTTGATTAATAATCTGACAATGAAATATATGTGTTAATATAACAAACTGAAATGTCTAATGTTAGGATCAAAATAAATAAAAAATATTATAACTTACAGTTGTCTCAAACCATTTAGGAAATTCTTTTTTGTGGGTTTCATCAACATTATGGTCACCAGCAATTTGTAGCATTGTTAGATGTTGCCTACAATAAATTATCACGGTTAATGTATGGAAAAAATTCAGTAATGATGCACCAGAAAAACTTACATTAAATACGGTTGCACTTCATCACAATTACTCAATATAAACCAATGCGCACGTTGAACTTCCTGACGGGTTAGTAATTTGACACCTACTGCCCCAAATGGTCTGTAATTTTGACGGAACAGTGTGATCTCTTGGCTATTACTTGCATCTCCATCATAATTTCGTGGCCGACGATTGAAATGAGTTTCAATATTCTGCATGTACATCGAACAAAATGTTATTGCTTCATTTATTATAACAGCTTCAGCTATTGAACCTTCAGGTCGGGCCTTGTTTTTGACATATTGTTTGTAATCTCCCAAAGCTCTGCAGATATGACAACAAGTTTGCATTAACACTAAATTCTATGCACAAAAAAACGGTTACAAATTTTCTTATATAAAACTGTATATATATATATATATATAGTACCTCTCAATGGGATACATCCATCTGTAATGGACGGGACCTCCCTTTCTAGCTTCATCCGGTAAATGCACAGCCAGATGTACCATGACATCAAAGAAAGCGGGTGGCAAAATTCGCTCCAGCTTGCATAGGATTATCACGATTCCTCGCTCAAGGTCGTCAATAACAGATGTGCTTAATGTCATCTGACACAATTGTTTAAAGAAGCCACATAGATCAAGTACGGCGTCGCATACATTCGGGGGGAGATAAGGTCGAATGCCAACAGGAAGGAGAATCTCGAGCAGCACATGACAATCGTGACTCTTTAATCCCGTTATTGTATCATCTCTGACCACAACCCCAATATTGGATGCATAATTATCAGGGAATTTAACCATTTTCAGCCAATCACATAATGATTTTCTCTCCGATTGATTGAGCACATAACTAGCAGGAGGCTTAATAAAACCTCGAGAGGAGTCTTGTAAATGCAATTCACTGCGAATTCTAAGATCTTGTAGGTCCAATCTAGCATTTACAGTGTCTTTTGTCTTACCCGGAATATTGAATAGTATACCCACTAAACTCTCACAAATATTTTTCTCTATATGCATTACATCCAAATTATGTCGCAAACTCAGAGTCCCCCAATATTCTAACTCAAAGAAAATACTTTTTCCTGTCCAATTCAACTCTTCAGGTAACCGTTTTCGATTTTTATCTCTATTATTAGGATGTTTACCTGGTGTGCTGTCTTTGAGATGTTGATGTTGGCAAAGTATGTCAAATGCAGACAATCGATTGGGCTTACTCTGAGGTTCATGTTGCCCGTTAAATAATTTACTCCTCCGCCAAGGATGACTCGACTCAAGAAATCTCATGTGCCCCGTGTATCCGATTTTATTCCGTAGTCGTTGCGAAGGTGTATGATCCGCACAAACTGGACATGCCATGTATCCCTTAGTGCTCCATCCAGATAATGAACCATAGGCTGGAAAATCATTAATGGTCCATAATAATGCGGCATGCATCTGAAAATACTGCTCTGAAGCTGCATCATAGGTATGCACACCCACATTCCATAATGTTTGTAACTCCTCGATCAATGGTCTCAAGTAAATATGTATATCTTTACCAGGTGAACGTGGACCAGGGATAAGCAATGACATAAACATGAACGGATCCTTCATACATTTCCATGGAGGTAAGTTATATGGAATGACAATAACGGGCCAGATGCTATAAGAGTTGTACATATTCCCAAATGGGTTAAAACCATCAGAGGCAATACCTAACCTGACATTACGGGGGTCCTCAGCGAAACGAGGGTACATGTCATCAAATTCCTTCCATTCGGTTCCGTCCGCAGGATGTCTAAGTATGCCCTCCGCACTGATCCTCTTTTCATGATGCCACATCATATCAGTCGCTGTGTGTCGTGACATGAACAATCTCTGCAGCCTGGGCGTTAAAGGGAAATATCGCAATATCTTTTGAGGCACTTTCTTCCCCATACCACGGACTTTGTACCGACTTTCACGACATATCGGACAATGTTCAAGTGATTCATACTCGGCACGAAATAATACACAATCAAACTTACAAGCATGAATGGATTCATACCCCATTCCCAGATCACGCAACATTTTCTTTGCCTCGTAGTACGACTTAGGCAATTCGCTTCCAACCGGTAACATTTGGGCCAGTAACTCTAACATCATATCGATACTTTTGTTGGTCATTCTGTTGATCACTTTAATGTGTAATAATTTCACAACGAAATTCAAGATCGACATTCCAGCACCTTCGAATGGAATTTTTTTTGCCTCATCAAGTAGTTCACTAAATAATTTTGATCATTTCCACTTAACACTGGCATGTCGCCACTAACACTATGACCAAGTTGTGGACCTTGTAAGTCAAGCAAAATATCGGCGATCTCATCGTTTGCAGGTTGATTGTAACTACTGCTCCCTTCACCGACATCATAAAACCGTGACTGAGAATGATACTGCTCACCGTGATAAATCCACGTACGGTAAGTTGGTGATATTCCTGGCATGTATAAATGATTATGAACTTCATCTAACCGCTTCCTTTTCCTATTCAAACAATTTGCACATGGACAACGCACACGACCTTCTGCATCAATGTGTTGCTTTGCGACTTCCATAAACTCAGACACTCCATTATGATATTCAACACTCAATCTATCCAGAGAGCTCATCCAATTTCTATCCATTTCAGCAGAATACCTAAATATAATAATATAATTATTAGATATCATTTTACAGTAATCAACATTACTAATTCAGTAATACTTAATTTAAGCATATATATATTATATATATATTTGGTTGATAAATTAATTAAATAGTTTACAAAAAAATTCTATTTTGTTAATTAATATATTTACTCTACATATATGAATCATAAATCACTAACAAACAGCATATAAACAACATATAATCATAAAAATTGAAAATAATAAAGAAATATGAAAGAAGATTTACCTTTCGGAAATTGATTACAATTTTATTGAAAATTTTTAGGAGAGATGTGAGGCTGTATAGGAGAAATTCTCAGATTTCAGAGGATTTTTATGAAGAGAACGAGAGAAAAACTAGAGGGGGAGAAGGGGTGGTGACCTTCTGTATTTTAATCTATCTTTAGCGTCGAATACTCAATTCGACGCTAATTGTTTAAGTTTTAGCGTCGAAACGGTTTTTTCGACGCTAAATGTTTACGTTTTTAGCGTCGCAATTGTTTTGTCGACGCTAAATATCAACAAGTAGCGTCGAATTTAATTTAGACGCGAAAGAATAAAGGATCTGTCGGTGGAAGCTTCATCACTTTTTAGCGTCGAAAATATTTTCGACGCTAAAAGTATAATTTTTTGCGTCGACAATTCAAATTCGACGCTAATTGTGTAGTTTTTAGCGTCGACACCGTTTTGTCGACGCTAAATATCAACAACTAGCGTCCAATTTAATTTAGACGCGAAAGAATCAAGGATCTGTCGGTGGAAGCTTCATAACTTTTTAGCGTCGAAAATATTTTCGACGCTAAAAGTATAATTTTTGGCGTCGAAAATTCAAATTCGACGCTAATTGTGTACACAATTAGCGTCGAATTTAATTTAGACGCGAGAAAGAGTCAGGGATTTGTCGGTGGAAACTTTATAAACCTTTAGCGACGATATATGTTCGACGCTAAACGTATATTTTTGGCGTCGGACACCTTTTTTCGACGCTAAAAGTGTAATATTGGCGCCAAAAATTATTGTAATAATATAATTATTCAGCGTCGAATACCATTCGACGCTAAAGTTCTGTTTTTAGCGTCGAAAAATGTTTGCGACGCTAAAAATTTAATATTCTGTGTCGAAATTTTATTCCGTCGCTAAAAATATGACATATAGCGTCGAAAATGAGTTTCGAAACTAAAAGTGATATTTAGCGTCGAATAATGTTTCGACGCTAAATATTTGGACGCTAAAAGCCATAATTCTTGTAGTGTGCGTAATAAAAAGAATCGAAAATAGAATATAAGAACTTGGTACAAGGGATTCCTAACGCTTTGCTATTTCTCTCTACTAATAAAATCCTGCAACTTTTCACAATCTTTAGTTTAAATTGCAAATTTAATCTTTTCTTTAATAAAATTATTGCTAAACGTTTTTGCTTGAGTAAATTAGTTCATGTGACCATCTCTCTGAGGAATCGACACCCCAGCTATACTGCGATAACCGAAAGTCATATGTGGGCGTTATCAGGTGTCGTCACTATAAGCTCTCACGAGACTATAACTCGTCCACTAGGGGTGCGTAGGGGTTTAAAGGTTTGTTGCATACGCTAAATACAATCGTGATCCCTACGAAAGTGGCCTAGTTAATTTTGTTACTGTTATGATATTTTATATCGTACCGCAAGTGTACGGTGTCAAGTTTTAGTATAAATGAGTTTAGAGTGTCGAACCACATGGATTGTGTTAACTCGCACTAAATACAACAATTGATAATCCTAACTTTATTTAAAAGATAAATAACAAAGATTAATTAAATAAATAAAATATAAAAATAATAAAATAGGAGGAACTAATACGATATAGATTCTGGATCCTGATTTCACTTAGCTGTCGCCTATGTATTTGTCATGCCAATTAATCCTTGTTCAATTATATTGTTTATAAGTCAAGATTCCGAAAATATCCACACCCTCTCTCGAGCATCAGTGAAAATATCATCAACTATAGACTTCGATATCTCTATAAAAATCTAGTAGTTAACAACTCATTACGCTTTGTGATTCTATTTAACGACTTCAAAGGAACTTATATATTCTCTCGAACTCTATAAAACTCCCAAGTTATATTCTCTAGATCTATTCAAAATCCCCTCTTTCGAGTGATAGATTCTAAACATATATCATCATATTTGTGGCCAACAAACATAAAGCGTTAAACTCAAGAGAATACAAATAAATTGATAAAACTTCATAACAAAATTAACAATTAAAATAAGGTTCAAGCATCAGTTACATCATTATCCAAAATTAAGGAGTTAGTTCATGACTAAAGATAAAAAACAATGATAAAAAAAGTCATGAATCTAATGGAAATCATTAGAGTTCTAAGAAAGAAAAAAAAAATAAAACCCGAATTGAATCTCTCCCTCTTCGGACGTCACCGCCTTTGTCTCCTCTTGTTGGTCTTCAATCCTCCTCCTTGGATCTCTCTAAAATATGTGTTTTGGTGTTTTGTGCTGTGTATTAGCCTCTCTTTTGAGTTTGGACGAACTAATCTATTTATAATAAAGCCCTGGAGTAATTGGATATCTTAAAAACCATAAATATCACATTTCTGGAACGTGTCTGTTTGTTTATTCCCGCAGCGCCGCGGCGCCAAAGCATCTGGAATGTGTATGTGAATGTTCTGCTTGCAGGCACCGCGGTGTCTGGACTTGGGCGCTGCAGCGCCAATCTCTCGGCCTTTCAGTATGGAGCGCGTAAGCTTGCAGGCATTGCGGCGCCTGGTCTTTGGCGTCGTGGTGCCAGTGATAATTTCTCACTGGTTCATGTTTTCTATTTCTTGTTGCTCCCGCGCGCGTCCGATGCTTCCGAAAGTTCCCAAAACATTCATATTTACTCCAGTATTGATATTTTAATACTTCCTACAAATAAGACATAAAAGAAACTAAAAATACATTAAATGACTCGAAACATAACAAAATAATATGCTATAGATGCTGGAATAAGTGGGTATAAACCGCACTTATCAAACACTCACAAACTTAAGATTTTGCTAGTCCCGAGCAAAAACTAAATAAAAGCTAATTCAAATAACAAATAAAATACTAACTAACTAACTAAGCCACTTCATAGGGATCACGATTGCATTTAGCGTATGCAACAAGCCTTTAAACCCCTAGACAGCCCTAGTGGATGAGTTATAGTCTCGTGAGGGCTTACAGCGACGATACCCACAAATGTCATTCACACACAATCATGCAAAAATATAAAAATAACAAAAGCATAGTCCCGATAGTTACACATAAAATTATTCTCAAAGAAAGCTTATAAATGAAATTAGAGAACCTTCAAAGTACGTAATGCGACTCAGATCCAAGTTCCTGAATAATTCATCTAGGCTAGACTCACTGTGTGTGTGTAAAGGTTCATTCACAGCTTGATTCCTAAGTAAGCCAACTTAATGATTTCGTTTAAAAATTTAGATCGATGGGTCAAGCCAACCTAGATATCTCAAGTATGCTCTATAATTGCTTTATTTTGTGCTCAGTATGGTATGATTTTTCTTTTCTTTTTCTTGTCTCTTTTTTATTCTCTTTTAAACTTTTTTTCTTTTTTTTTTCAACTCACCTACCATTTAAGGTAGCATTTCTCCTTATGGTGGTCCTAATACTTTCCCATGGGTAGCTTCACGCTTATCAGTTATAGGTGGTTTATTTTCTTTCTTTAGGGACTTTTTTTTATTCTATCCATACCATACATCATAACACTAGCAAATCAAGATAGACATCTAAGCAAACGGTCATTCATCGACATGCAATTTCTTCAACTAGTCACTATAGGACACAGAAATCGGCGACGCTGGTCTAGGCTCGCGGCCTAGGTGGGAGTACGGAATAAGCCCGCGGGGGACTAACCGGAGAAATAACAATGGAGTCGCGCCACCCGGTATGAACCGGGACAAAGATTTAAGGCCGCACTCACCTCTCGCAAGGAAGACCTCAAACCTGTTGGGTTTGGAATGGTCCCTTACTTATGCCAACTTGTAATGATCATTTGGGCAATATATTAAACCGAATCTACGCAACATGCTCAAGAAAACCTATATCTAGTTCATGTTCATAAAGATAAATCCTATGTCTAAGTTTGCATGCGCTCGAAAGTAAGTCCTCATAACACACGACAACAACACGTAATCTCATGAACATATTTCAATTATATAATGCGAAAAGCAAACAACACAATAAACCTAATGCAAATTCCAACGCAAAAACAAATAACTACTCATGCTTAAAACATAAATAACATACTAGACTAATCATGCTTAACAAAAAAATAAATAACATACTAGAATAAATCATGCTCGCATACATGTTTGGATGAAACGAAATACGTGTGTCTCTTAAGTAGTACGTGGTATTGTATCCCTAGTGCAAACCGCATTACCGTCCATTCGGATTCGGCTACAGAATTTACGTCCAGGTTTCCATCCGATATACCACAAAAGAGTACACGCATTCCGTTCACCCGGAATTCACATCATGCATCAACAAACGACTCTCATGCTATAATATATTAAAATAAATAAAAAAATGAAGAATAATAATAAAGAAGGTGCACTCAGGTCTAACCTCTTTTATCGTCTCTAAAAAGCGCGTTACATGGCCGTCGAAAGGGTTGATATTCCGCAACTTTCCTAGTTCACTAATCCAAAGTTTTTCCTCGCTATTTCGCTGTTTGGGCTGCTGTTTTCACTCCGTTTCGCTGCTGTTTGTGTTGTATTTTCTGGTCACTGTTTTTTGGTAATTAAGGGACTGTTTTGTGGGTTATTTGGACTAGTTTGGGGGCGTTTTCAAGGGTTAAATCTGTGGCAAACTGGGTAGTGAAACTGGGCAGTGTGCGGCAGTTTAACGGGGGCTGGACAGTGACCGGTTTAGGCGTGCAGTGAGGTAGGGTTTGCGGCTGTGTTTGGGCAGAAAATTTGATGATTTGTGCGGCAGTTTCAGGGGATGGTGAAAGTGATATGCGGACGTGTTGATTATATGAGTGGGGGCTAATGAATGAAGTGGCGAGTGGGTTGTGGTAGTGTGTGGTCAAGGGGTGCGTTGGTGAATCACAGCGTGTGTGAAGATCAATTAACGTGAGTGTGGCAGTGTGGGTGAAGGGGCAATTCGTGGTCTACGTGAATTGGTAATTGGTTGCTGCGTGAGTAGGGTTTAGGTGCGGCAATGGGGAGAAAGCTTGGGAGTCTATTGGCGTGAGTGTGCTAGGTTATTTTCTTGGTGTTTTTTTTGTGTGAATGAAATAGGGGTATAATGTGTTGGTGAAGGGTTCTTTTTATAGGCAAAATGGATATGGGCTATCCTTGTTTGAGAAGGAAAATGATTTGTGCATTAATGGGAGATATTTTTAATTAGTATGTGATAAGGAAAAATCTTTTAATTAGGGAAGTGATTTGATTTAATTTGATTTCTTCTCTTTTAGTTAGGGATATGATTTGATTTAATTAGGCAAGGTATCCATGGGAATTTCTTTAATTTAGGAAGGGGATTTGGCTTTTTTTTGTATGCATGTGTTTAATGTGTGTTTTTGTTTATTTAGGAAGGTGTATTGGGTGTGTGGCTTAATTCTTTGGGCGTGTGGGCTTGGTCCATTTGTGGGCTTGATGTGTGATTTAGTGGACGTGTGGCTTGGTGTGTGTCTTGCGGGGTTTTGGGCTATTGGTGTGTTTTAAAACGGAGGTCCAACCAACGAACCCGAAGCTAATCCAGCGAATTAAATCCAACAAAAATGTCAATTCTTGACTTTTCCCTTCCGACGTCCATTTCCCGTGGTTTTCATAATTAAAGAGGTATTGTCTCCATGCGAGACTCATCATCGGGACTTATGTGCAAAAATGCAGTGCCTACAGTCTCCCCCCTTTGATGGACTTGTGCAGTGTGTGACAATGACAATCCTATCAAAGTTTATGCAATGCATTTTTACTTACCTGGCTCGCCAGCTGCCACCTGACTTGCATGTTGCTTCGAACTGAGTTGATGAGAAGTGGTCCATTCCCGAACCGTTGCTGTGATGTGGTCCATTCCCGAACCGTTATTGGGAGGTGGTCCATTCCCGAACCGTGCTCCATCCTCGGGGTGTCATTCCCGACTTGTTCATTCCTGAACCTTGCTCTATTCTCGGATTATTATTCTCTGCTTGTTCATTCTCGGACTCTGCTCCATTCTCGGATTACCATTCTCGGATTGTTCATTCTCGGACTCTGCTCCATTCTCGGATTACCATTCTCGGCTTTTTTTCATTTTCGGACTCTGCTCCATTCTCAGATTTCCATTCTCGGCTTGTTCATTCTCGAACCTTGTTCCATTCTCGGAGTGCCATTCTCGGCTTGTTCATTCTCGAACCTTGTTCCGTTCTCGGATTGCCATTCTCAGCTTGTTCATTCTCAAACCTTGTTCCATTCTCGGATTGCCATTCTCGGCTTGTTCATTCTCGAACCTTGTTCCATTCTCGGCTTGTTCATTCTCGAACCTTGTTCCATTCTCGGATTTCCATTATCGGCTTGTTCATTCTCGAACCTTGTTCCATTCTCAGATTTTCATTCTCGGCTTGTTCATTCTCGAACCTTGTTCCATTCTCGGATTGCCATTCTCGGCTTGTTCATTCTCGAACGTTGTTCTATTCTCGGATTGCCATCCTCGGCTTGTTCATTCTGGAACCTTGTTCCATTCTTGGATTGTCATTCTCGGCTTGTTCATTTTCGAACCTTGTTCCATTCTCGGATTGTCATTCTCGGCTTGTTCATTCTCGAACCTTGTTCCATTCTCAGATTGCCATTCTCGGCTTGTTCATTCTCAAACCTTGCTCCATTCTCGGAGTGCCATACCCGAAAAGACTGATACTGATAATGATGTGGGCCTCGCCCCTAGAGTGCCATACCCGGTAAGACTGCTACTGATGATGTGATGGTTCGTTCTCGAACCATGCTGTGAGGTGGTCCATTCCCGAACTGTGTTCCATTCTCGGAGTACCATTCTCGGCTTCTTCATTCTCGAACTGTGCTCCATTCTCAGAGTGCCATTCCCGACTTGTTCATTCTCGAACTGTGCTCCATTCTCGGAGTGCCATTTTCGGCGTCTGATGTGATGGTCCATTTTTGAACCGTTACTGATGTGATGGTCCATTTCCGAACCGTTGAGGTGATGGTCTTGTTCCCGAATTGAGATGAGGGTATTGTTCCCTATTGTGGGTCTTGTTCCCAAATTGAGCTGCGGGTATTGTTCCCAATTGTGGGTCTTGTTCCCGATTTGAGATGAGGGTCTTGTTCCCTATTTGAGTTGTGGGTCTTGTTCCCTATTTGAGTTGAGGGTCTTGTTCCCTGAATTGTGGGTCTTGTTCCTGTGGGTCTTGTTCCCGATTTGAGTTGAGGCTCTTGTTCCCTGAATTGAGGGTCTTGTTCCCTGAATTAGGGGTCTTGTTCCCGATTTGAGTTGAGGGTCTTGTTCCCTAAATTGTGGGTCTTGTTCCCGTGGGTCTTGTTCCCGATTTGAGTTGAGGGTCTTGTTCCCTGAATTGTGGGTCGTGTTCCCGTGGGTCTTGTTCCCGATTTGTGTTGAGGGTCTTATTCCCTGAATTGTGGGTCTTGTTCCCGTGGGTCTTGTTCCCGATTTGAGTTGAGGGTCTTGTTCCCTGAATTGTGGGTCTTGTTCCCGTGGGTCTTATTCCCGATTTGCGCTGAGGGTCTTGTCCCCTGAATTGTGGGTCTTGTTCCCGAACTGTGTTGAATGTGGGCTTTATTACCGAACTGTGTGGAGAGTGGGCTTTGTTCCCGAGTTGTGTTAAGAGTGGGCTTTATTTCCGAACTGATTGTGGCTTTGTTCCCGATCTGTGCTGAGAGTGGGCTTTATTCCCGAACTGAACTGATGGTGGGCTTTGTTCCCGAACTGTGCGAATGTGGGCTTTGTTCCCTGGGCTTTATTCCCCAGCTGTGTAGAGAGTGGGCTTTGTTCCTGAACTGTGTTGAAATAGGGCTTTATTCCCCTGGGCTTTATTCCTGAACTGTGTTGAGAGTGGCTTTGTTCCCTGGGCTTTATTCTCGAACTGTGTTTAGATAGGGCTTTATTCCCCTGAGCTTTGTTCCAGAACTGTGTTTATTGTGGGCTTTGTCCCGAACTGTGTAGATTGTGGGCTTTGTTCCCGAACTGTGTAAAGATAGGGCTTTATTCCCCTGGGCTTTCCGAACTGTGTTAAGATAGGGCTTTATTCCCCTGGGCTTTGTTCCCGAACTGTGTTAAGATAGGGCTTTATTCCCATGGGCTTTATTCCCGAGCTGTTTTGAAAGTGGGCTTTATTCCCCTGACTGATATTGATATGGGCCTCGCCCCGAACTGATACTGATGTGGGCCTCGGTCCTGGGACTCATCCCCAAAACTGATGCTGATGTGGGCCTCGGTCATGGGACTCATCCCCAAAACTGCTGCTGATGTGGGCATCGACCCTGGGACTCATCCCCAAAACTGATGCTGATGTGGGCCTCGCCCCTGGGGCTCATCCCCAAACTGATACGGATGTGGGCCTCGACCCTGGGACTCATCCCGAAAACTGATGACACAGTGGGCCTCGACCCTGAGATTCATTCCCGAAACTGACGATGCTATGTTGCTGTTTCTGGTTGGCTTGCATTTGCCGCTTTCTCATTTTCTTTAAGACCTGCGAACAAAAACAAGACAAAGATTGCGTGTATATGACATGTATTCATGCATGGATGTGTTTCCTATTCCGATGGGTTAGGTCTTCCTTGTGCTCCTCGGTGCTTCTTCGCCTACAAATGTCTCTGGTCGCCCCTTGGGTCTGCTTATAATTTCCTTCTGCCAGTTCTTTTTCCGGTGATTGGTTGGTTCTTTTTTGTCTCATGGCTCAAGATCTCATTGTGTCTCTTATTTGTGGGGTGGTAGACTGGTCGCCCCCAGTCTTGATTTAGCTTTCTGGTTTTCGCTGTTTGCACTTGGTCAAGATGAACCACATGGTGGGGCCTTCCATATCATCATACTATATTACATGCTAGGAAATAGTCCCCATAGTTATACATATCATTGTCCTCAAAGAATGCTCAGTAATGAAGCCAAAGAACCTTCAAAACACTCAATGCAACTCAAATCCAAGTCTTTGAATAAACGATCTAAGCCAGACTCAAAGTGTGTGTGTGCAAAGGTTCTTTCACAGATTAATCCTTAGGTAGGCCAACTCAATGATTTCGTCCAAAAATTGGGATCGATGGGTCAAACCAACCTAAATATCTCAATTATGCCTGCAATTGCTTTTATGTGCTCAATATGGTATGGTTTTCTTTTCTTTTTTGTCTCTCTCTTTTTTCTTTTCATTTTGAACTTCTTCTTTTTTCTTTTCTTTTTCTCTTTTTTTTTTCTTTTCTTTTTTTTAACACACCTACCCTTTAAGGGAGCATTTCTCCTCACGGTGGTCCTAATACTCGCCCATAGGTAGCTTCACGCTTATCGATTATAGGTGGTTCAATTCTTTTCTTTAGAGACTTTTCTTTCATTTTCAACCATACCACACATCATAACATAAGAAAATCAAGATAGACATCTATGCAAACGGTCATTCACCGACCTATAATTTCTTCAACTAGTCATTTTGCTAACTACTCAGGTTTTCACTGCTAAGAACCAATAGTGAAGTGCTTACGAGTCTAACATAGATCAATTACTCAAATTATAAAATAAAAGCACGTCAAGGGTTTATCGTTTCTAAGGTTTCACCCTAAAGCAATCAATTTCATCATCGGACTTATGTCTAACTATCAAGGACTAAAAACAAACAAATTTTTTTTTCTTTTTTTTCTTTTTTTCTCTTTTTTTTTTGAAGGCCCCCAATGGTCTTTCTATCCTTGCCGTAAGGTTTTCTGTTTCTCGATTTCCTTTTCCCCGATATCCATGTTTGCTAAACTCTTCTTGACAAGACCCTCTTTTTTCTAACCCAACGGATATCTATGATGGCTTTTAAGACACAGAGGGTTAACATGATGCGTGTATGCATGAGATGCATGAGATGTACGTGGTTATCAAAAGCATAAAGGGGAAACTTCTATAGGATATACAACTATGGTTCACATGTGGGTTTATGGGAGTGTAGACAAAGGCTCCCGCTGACGAATGATTGCCCACAACTAGGACTCCCCACTCAAGGGTTCGAACGACCAAGTGAGCGCACCTTTTTTATACCTTAAGGTACGTGCCAACGAGTTATGGTGCATGACTAACTGTCAAATGGATTTCCCGTTGTAGATTCCCCAGAGGGAGGGCGGAGCGAACTCTCTTAAAAACCCAAGCCCCTTAGGCTCTTATCGCTTGGTGACAGGAATAAACAACGAGTCCTCCAAATTAGTCCATCACAATAAGCTATGGGTAAATGATTATCTAGGTGTCTTCACAGCTTTTCCTTATAGAAAGGTTGTGAGTGAAGGAAGATACCAAACCATCACCTAGCCTTAAGAATGCCATTGATCAAACCCCCTCAACCCACTATAGACACGGTCAACTAAGGAAAAAATCATAAGAATCACAAGACATTATTTCGAGGCCGATTCTCTAACCCCAGTGGAGTCGCTAGACTATAGGACACAGAAATTGGCGACGCTGTTCTAGGCTCGCGGCTTAGTTGGGAGTACGGAATAGCCCCCGGGGGAACTAAACCAGAGAAATAACATGGAGTCGCCACCCGGTGTGAACCGAGATAAAGATTTAAGGCCGCACTCACCCCTCGCAAGGGAAGACCTCAAACCTGTTGCGTTCGAAATGGTCTCTTACTTATGACACTTGTAATGATGTGATTTGTGCAATATCTTAACCGAATATACACAACATGCTCAAGAACAACCTATATCTAGTTCATGTTCATAAAGATAAATCCTATGTCTAAGTTTGCATGCTCGGAAAGTAAGTCCTCATAACACACGACAACACACGGCAATCTCATGAACATATTTCAGTTATATAATGCGAAAAGCAAACAACAACATAAACCTAATGCAAATTCCAAATGCAAAACAAATAACTACTCATGCTTAAAACATAAATAACATACTAGACTAAATCATGATTAATAAGAAAATAAATAACATACTAGACTAAATCATGCTCGCATACATGTTTGGATGAAACGAAATACGTGTGTCTCTTAAGTAGTACGTGACATTGTATCCCAAGTGCAAACCGCACTACCGTCCATTCGGATTCGGCTATAGAATTTATGTCCGGGTTTCCATCCGATATACCACAAAAGAGAACACGCATTCCGTTCACCCAGAATTCACATCATGCATCAACAAACGACTCTCATGCTATAATATATTAAAATAAATAAATAAAATGAAGAATAATAATAAAGAAGGTGCCCTCAGGTCTAACCTCTTTTGTCGTCTCTAAAAAGCGCGTTACACGGCCGTCGAAAGGGTTGATATTCCGCAACTTTCCTAGTTCACTAATCCAACATTTTTCCTCGGTGTTTCGCTGTTTGGGCTACTGTTTTCACTCCGTTTCGTCGCTGTTTGTGTTGTATTTTCTGGTCACTATTTTTTGGTAATTAGGGGACTGTTTTGTGGGTTATTTGGACTAGTTTCGGGGTGTTTTCAAGAGTTAAATCTGTGGCAAAATGGGCAGTGAAACTGGGCAGTGTGCGGCAGTTTAAGGGGGGATGGACAATGAGCGGTTTAGGCGTGCAGTGAGGTAGGGTTTGCGGCTGTGTTTGGGTAGAAAATTTGATGATTTTTGCGGTAGTTTCAGGGGATGGTGAAAGTGATATGCGGACGTGTTGATTATGTGAGTGGGGGCTAATGGATGAAGTGGCTAGTGGGCTGTGGCAGTGTGTGGTCAAGGGGTGCGTCGGTGAATCAGCGTGTGTGAAGGGGCAA
Source organism: Zanthoxylum bungeanum (assembly GCA_019454045.1). NCBI lineage: Eukaryota > Viridiplantae > Streptophyta > Magnoliopsida > Sapindales > Rutaceae > Zanthoxylum > Zanthoxylum bungeanum. The sequence goes on along the minus strand of SKCR01029555.1, from coordinate 27,302 downwards.
TTAACGTGAGTGTGGCAGTGTGGGTGAATGGGCAATTCGTGGGCTACGTGAATTGGTAATTGGTTGCTGCGTGAGTAGGGTTTAGGTGCGGCAATGGGGAGAAAGCTTGGGAGTCTATTGGCGTGAGTGTTCTAGGCTATTTTCTTGGTGTTTTTTTGTGTGAATGAACTAGGGGTATAATTTGTTGGTGAATGGTTCATTTTATAGGCAAATGGATGGGGGGTTATCCTTGTTTGAGAAGGAAAAGGATTTGTGCATTAATGGGAGATATTTTTAATTAGTATGTGATAAGGAAAAATCTTTTAATTAGGGAAGTAATTTGATTTAATTTGATTTCTTCTGTTTTAGTTAGGGATAATTTCATTTAATTAGGCAAGGGATCCATGGGATTTCTTTAATTTATGAAGGGGATTTGGTTTGATTTATACATGTGTTTAATGTGTGTTTTGTTATTTAGGAAGGTGTATTGGGCGTGTGGCTTAAGTCTTTGGGCGTGTGGGCTTAGTCCATTTAGTGGGCTTGGTGTGTGGTTTGGTGAAGTGTGGGCTTGGTCTGTGTCTTGCGGGGTTTTGGGCTAAGGGTGTGTTTTAAAACGGAGGTCCAACAAGCGAACCCGAAGCTAATCCAGCGAATTAAATCCAACAAAAATGCCAATTCTTGACTTTTCCCTTCTGACGTCTGTTTCCCGCGGCTTTCACAATTAAAGAGGTAGTGTCTCCATGTGAGACTCATCATTGGGACTTATGTGCAAAAATGCAGTACCTATAGTCACATTGTCAACTACTTAAGTTTTCACTGCTAAAAACCTATAATGAGTGCTTACGAGTCAAAAATAGATCAACTACTCAAGGCATCAGATAAAAGTAATTTGGGCACTTATCGTTTCTAAAATTTCACACATAAACAAACAATATCATCATAGGATTTATGATGTACTATCAAAGACTAAAATCAAAATTAGTTTTTTTTTATATATATAAATAAATAACAAGTAAACAACATGCACACACCCCCAAACTTAAAACTTGCATTGTCCTCAATGTAAGATAAAAAATAAAGAGCAAGAATGAGGAACAACACTACCGTGCATGGAGTTGATCAGGCTCCTGCTGGTCAGAATTTGGTTGCGCGGGCTTTTTGTGTCTCGTCCTACCTGCATAAATAGCATGCAAAACGAATAAATAAACAATAGCACACAATAACAATCAAAATTAAAAATAAAATACAAAACAAATAAATGCAAAGGTTACCTCCCCGCTAGCGCTAAGTTTAACGACTTCAGCCAGACGCAACCACCCAAATGATGGTCATGGTAGCTTCTTCTTTTGTATCCACTAGCTGATTTGACATGAAACATATAACTTGGCAGTTATGGTAGTTTATCCAAATACCCCTTACTGCTGCTTGGTCATGGAGGAAGTAATCTGCCCAATCTGTGTTTCTAATGACTTCATTGTTGCCCCCATATTTTCCATGTGTGTTTCAATATTGTCTAGCCTTGACTCATTTTTTCTCAAATCTTGCTGAAGTATAAGCAACAAATGTGCTCATGAAATCTTAAGGAAGTTTTTTGCTCAGCTCTTTGATAGTCGAAGCCTGATGAAGGCTGTAAGGTATTCTCTGTGTTAGCATATGACAGGTGTGGATGATAACGATTAGGCACAGGATTACTTCTATAGCTGTTGAAGTTCCGATTGTTCACATATTGGACTTGCTCAAAGTTTGGGTTTCCTTCCAATAACAGCCTATTTGTAGCTGCCACTGATTCAATAGATGGTACTCGTGGATTTGTCAGGGCTTCTACTTGAGTAGATAAAGTGGAAATCTGAGCTGTAAGTGCCACAAGAGGGTCTACTTCATATATTCCAGCCACTTTGATCACCGTAGCGCGTTCACTTGGCAATTGAAAATGATTAATGGCCATTTCTTATAACAAATTATAGGCGTCCTTAGCTGATTTCTTGAATAGAGCTCCCCTAGCTGCTGCATCAACCACAGTTCTATTTGAACCATTCAGCCCATTATAGAACAACTGAATTTGGACCCAATCTGCATAATTGTGTTGTGGGCATCTTCGTAGTAGATCCTTAAATCGCTCTCATGCTTCATATAGAGTCTCAGTCTCCAGCTGCTTAAATATACTGATTTCTGCCCTCAGTTGAGCTGATTTAGCTGGTGGAAAGAACCTCTCAAGAAATCTCGTGGCCATATCTTGCCATGTCATAATACTCCTCGTCTGTATTGATTGAATCCAATCCCACGCTTTATCCCGTAAAGAGAATGAGAATAAGCGTAGCCTGATGGCCTATTTACTCACGTCATTCATCTTTATAGTATCTGCGATCTCCAGGAACATCCTTAAGTGCAAGTTGGGATCCTCTATAGCTGAACCCCCCAAACTGATTCCTTTGTACTATGTTGATCAATACAGGTTATAGCTCAAAATTGTTGGCGTTGATTGGTTTATGGATACAATGAGGATGATTGAAGAGCGACAAGAGGAGACGAATGCGATGACGTCCGAAGAGGAATAGATTCAATTCGGGTTTTATCATCTAGTTTTCTTCTTTAACTCTAATGATGTCCATTATATTCATGACCATGCTTTTATTGTTTTTATCTTTAATCATGAACTAACTCCATAATTCTAGAGAAAGATGTAGCCAATGCTTGAACTTATGTATTGATTGTCAATTTAATTATATAAAGTTTTGATTCAGTTTATTTGTATTCTCTTGTGTTTAATGCTTCTTGTTTGCTGGCCAGAAATTGAGATGATGCATGTTTAGAATCTATCGCTCGGGAGAGAGAGATTTTTAATATGATCTAGAGAATATAACCTACGAGTCTTATAGAGTTCGAGAGAATTTATAGTTCTTTTAAAGTCGTTAACATAGAATCACAAAGTGTAATGAGTTATTGATTACTAGATTTTTATAGGGATATTGACGTCCGTAATTGATGATATTTTCACTATTCCTCGGGAGAGAGAGTGAATACTTTAGGATTCTTAACTTATAAACAATACAACTGAACAATGATTAATTGGCATGATAATACATAGGAGATAGGTAAGTGAAATCAGACTTTAGAATCTCTCTCGTATTAGTTCATCCTATTTAATTATTTTTTATATCTTATTTATTTATTTAAATCTTTATTAATTGTTTTCTAAATAAAGTTATGATTATCAATTATAGTACTTAGTGTGAGTTTAACACAATCCCTGTGAGTTTAACACAATCCCTGTGAGTTCGACACTCTTTCACTTATCACAACAGTATGCCCATGTGTTGTTGTTGTGGTTTTCTTTTGATTAATATACTTACATTATCTTTTTAAAAAAAAAAACAAAAAAAAAAAAAACAAAAACTCATGATTAAATTACCTTAACTTAAAACTCACAGTTACAAATAAAAGTATCCTATAATATACTTGCAGATAGCAATGGCTATGAGAAACAATGCCTCTAGACATTCATATTTTGGCAAATTTATAAGGGAAATTATCTCCGCGATCCACTTTAAATTAAACGAAAGTTCAAAAATATTATAATATTTGTGTTGACGGCGGATTTTGGTCTCAGTGTAATTTGGGAATATTACTCCCGAGACAGTTCCTCCCTCAATAGTGAATTTGTTTGGTTATGTGGGAACCAAAGGCAAATTTAGCAGAAGACAGACAAATGCACCAATCAACACGGAGATTTAACGTGGTTCGGCGGATCAGATCCCACCTACGTCCACGGTCACAAAACAGGTGATAGTTTTATTACTGAGATATGCTTCTCTGATATCTCTTGTGTTTACAAGTCTGATCGTAATGATCTTGATATTGATTCTGATGCCCTTAAGCATACTCTACCCTCCTATTTATAATAGTGCAGAAATCAGATTCCTTCTTTTACAAGGGTTTCCTAGTCGAATTAATCTCATTCTTCCATAAGGATTTTCTAGTTTAAAACTACACTTACTTTTCTTGTCCTATTAAGACACTGATTCATCAGTTCTCCCTATGAAAGTAGGATAATTTGTCATCTTATCCGAGAAAATAGGATGCCTTATCTTCCTGAGCACGCCTCGCTATCTGGTCGGTCTTCATGAGGTCGGTCATGGTAGTCCTTTGAACTGAGAATGCTTCTGCCGATCTGATAATGCTCGGTCATCCGAGCCAAAGTGGTCGGTCACCAATTATCAAATGCTCGGTCTCTACATGTTGGCTTTATAACACTTATGTGGTCGGGTCGGCATTAATGATCTCGATCAAGAAAGGAATTACCCTTTTTACCCTTGTTGTGCTCCTTAAATAACATAGGACCTGAAAACACCATCAACATATGTCCCCTAGTTCTCGGTTCCAACGAGTCCTATGAGTTGCTGTCGGGAACTATATAAGAGTGGTACGGTTGATGAACTGATAGCTGATCTTCTGAAGGAGAAATTTCTTCGGCCAACACTTACATCCTGATCGGTCTGACTCAGGTGTTCGGTCTGACTTTCTTCCTATCGAGGTGAAATCCCTTTATTGTCCTTCTGTAATTTTGCCCATAGAGACGCGCAACTGTCACATCCTCTTAAATGCCCATCGGATCACTTCTAGGGTTTGACGGGAGCCTGCCACTTGTCAACCATTCGTCGTGCTCCCGCCAAAAGCAAAACAATCTGACCGTTATGGTCAGTTAAAAATACGTCTAATCTCAGCCGTCCATCCAATTCTGAAAGATCATTTTAAAAGCGACACGTGGTGTAAATCTGACACTTTCGTTCAATCCAATGGCCATAAGTGCACCGATCAAACTATAACAAAACGGAGTAAAACACTGTTGCCTTCTTTCACGAACTCTTCGATCTCCCCGATCCACAAGAACTCTTCTCTTTTAGCTATGACCAGTGAATCCTCAGAACGACTAGACCACTCCGAGCAGTCTGCAACCCTTCTAAAAGAAACAAGTAAGTCTTTTAAAACGACCTTTTTGTTTTTGTTTTCCATGTGTTGCGAATCATGCTCCCTTTTGTTCCTTTCTTTTCCCCCTTTCTTTTGTGTTTTGGTTTTGTTCTGCTAGGGAGAGATTTATGGCTTGATCGATGTTATTAGGGCATTTAGAACTCACAAGCTTAGCTTCAGAAATTAGCTATAGACTGACTTCCCCCCTCTTTCTTTTATTTCTCGGATGTCAGGGATGTCTGACACCAGGTCTTCATCTGCAAACCCTGCTAAATCTCCAACTCCCCCTGTTGAAGAGCTCTTCTCGAGCTCGGGGGCACCAAGCATAGAGGACCTCGACACTACCCCCACCCCTTCTGAAATTGAACAAGATACTTATCATCAGATGATCCCTCGGAAGGACCCAGAGCCCGATGATTTTAACTCCTCGGCTCTGGACATGGACCGTCCTTCCAAGAAAACTGAAGACGACCTCGCACTGCTCCGGCAACTATATGACATTCCGATAGATATTGCCCTTGAAGTCCCCGGGCCAATAGATCGTGCTAGCCAACCTGATGAGGGTTCGGTGGTCCTTCTTCCGGCTTTCTTTGAGTGTGGTCTTCGGCTACCACTTCAACGTTATTTTGCATGGATGTTGGCCGAGATGGAGATCGCCCCCTGTCAACTGAGCCTGAACAGCTGGAGGATTTTGGCCGGGCTTCATGTGATTTGGAAGAAGTGAAGAGGCTATATCGATTGAAGGCCAACCCAAAAACGCACCATGGTTGGTATTACCTTTCTACTTATGCTGATTCGCCAAACGTTGTCGGTAAGCTCCCCGAATCCAACAAGAACTTCAAAGACTTATGGTTTTGGGCCACAGGAGATTGGAGACGAGTTCTGAGATCGTATGAAGAGGAGGTCTCTGTCACGGATATTTTTAGAGCGGGAGGTTAGGATTTTAACCCCTAGCGTTCTTACTTTTGATTTAATGATAGGATTTTAACTTCTTTAATTCTTCTCAACCTGTTGGGGGGACGCTCCCAAGATTTCTCATCAGGTCCGGGAGCGGGTATGCTGGGCTCGGCGCTATGCCGATCATTGGAAGAAATTGGTTAATGATGCGGCCTTTCTCGAGTCGGGCCTGATTCGGACTGCTCCTCCGAATGTCCCGGGGCGGATAGGTGGGCTTTTACTAACCTTCTAACCTATCTCCACGTTTGCTTAGCATGATGATTTTTTTGGTTTTGCTCAGATTCTGGTCTGACCACATTTTTTGCCTTTGTTGTTTTTTTTTTTGTAGGTATATCGAAAAGGCCAAAGTACTTGGATCAGCTGGTCGGTGTAACAAAGAAAACCGGCCACACTGGAGCCGGGTCTTCCCGGAAACGGCTAGCAACCAAGGCCAAAAAAGTGGCTGAAGAGGCGGCTCCGTCAGCTACCCGAAGCTTATCTCCCCAATCCAGGGCATCTCCAACAGTCTCCACCCGTCCTGTCAGCCCATCAAAACCTACCAAAAAAAGGAAGCGTCCATTCGGGACGGAGGAAGCCGAGCTGGTCCGGGAGGCGGAGGAGGAACGGGTCATAAGCAAGAAGCAGCCCGTTCGGAAAGAGAATAGAGTGCAGGAGGGTTCCTCCAAAAAATAGAAATGCGCCGTGATTCTTGGCGTAGAAGGCCTTGGTCAGGACATTTGATGAGTGGTATATCTATCACTATTTCCCACTCATTTAACTTAATATTTTGTATAGTTTCTTGAGTTTTGTGAATATTTTGATGTGTTTTATGTTATTTTGTAGATAAATAAAGTTTCAGGACATTCTGGAGGTGATTTGGACCAAAACAGTGAAAATTGGAAACATGACATTTTCGTAATTTTTGCGCGTCGCGACGTGCAAGCCCTTGGCGTCGCGACGCCTAACGTGCACCCGAGCTGCTAACGTGCGCCGGGTCAGAATTTGAGAAGTTTGACTTTGCTAACGTGCGTCGTGACACATGTCACCATCAGAGCCGATCTGCTAACATGCGCCGTGCCACGTGTCATCAATCCTACGGTGCCGACAATTACTATTTCCATGTGTGCCACGTGTCATCCTACGTGTCGCCACGTCATCCGGTCAATGGGTCAACTCTGCCACGCGTCTTGCCACGTCACCATCCACGTCAGCAGGTCAACCGAGTCAACATGTCATGTCATCATCAGCCAATCACAGCGTGACACATGTCGCAATCCTACGGTGTCGACAATTCCTCTCAGCCGCCTTGCCACATCATCGCCATGTCAGCATAATAATTGAGCTCTTAGCCGCCTCGCCACGTGTCACATTATCTTCTTATCCGAATTGCCACGTGTCAAAGCCTTAGCAAGCCACGTCGACAGAAGCTGGCGTCGCGACGCTGGAAGCCTACCGGGGTCTATAAATTGAGCTCGAGATTTCAGTTTTTGATGCACCACTCTCTCTCATCTCTTTGATGTAAAGAAAGAGTTTCTCTCTCTAGTTTCTTTTAGTTTTTAGTTTTTTTTAATTTAAGTTTTGTAATTAAATTTTAATTACTTTTTGTAATAATAGTAATTTATTTTCTTTATTTTTACAGTTCTTACTATTCACCATGAGGAGGTAACTTCCACAGATATGGTGAAAGGTAATTCTTTTACTATTTCTATTTAGATTAATCTCCCTTAAAAATAATATATTCACTATTTAAAATTTGACTTAAAAAGGATACCGATATATTGGTCGGTTGGTAATTTAATTTTAATCTGGTTTAAACCTGACTAATCAAGGATACCGCCAAATTGGTCGGTTGGTAATTTAATTTTGGTTCCGCCTTTATGGCTGGTTTATGGACAAATATTACCGCCTTAATGGCTGGTTGAACTTAATTTGACTTAATCAGGATACCGCCAGATTAGTCGGTTGGTAATATTATCACAAGTTTATATATTATTTTATGGGAGATATCTAAATTAGTAGTAGTAAAGGTAATTCATTTTACCTTAGCATTTTATTTTATTGTAATTTACTTTTCAATATTTACTTTACCGCATTTTTACTTCAAGTCTTTTATTTTCAAGTTTTTACCAGTCATAGTTATGTGTTGTAACTAAATTAGTTATCCGGGGTTGTGATGACTTTTAATATCACCGATTTATAAGGGATTAGATTATAGTTTGGGTATTATAAAGATTTATTTATTGAGTCTTAATCTTAATGTTTTTTTATTAACTGGCCACTAATAAAATTGACTAGGTAAACTTAAAATGAACTAGACAAAGGGATTTTAAGTTTAAAAGACCTTAGACTCAATAGCCCACGATCTTCCTTGAGGATAGATAACCCTTTAATAGATTTCCCTACAAGATAGGAATATACTTGTCGGACGGGGGTAGCCTTAATTGGAACTTAATCTTAATGAATCTAGGTAATTTGTTTGACATAGACATATGGTTCAATTGGATTATACTAGGTATTTGTAATTGACCATCGGAAGAGGCTTTTACATAATTTAGTGTTCCAGGTTAATAAATCAATATATTACCCAACTTTAAGATAACCACTTCATCTTTAAAAGGATATTAAAAGAAATCACAACCCTAGATAGTTTTTAATATTGAATTTTCGTAAAACCTACTTTCGAACAATTTTATTTACTTGTTTTTAAATTTAGAATCGTCACCATTTCAAATCAATCAAACAACCTGTTAGATACTAGTAATCATTTGACATCATAAAATTAATAGATTAGATATTAAGTCCTCGTGGGATCGATATTCTTATACTACTTGAACGATACGTGCACTTGCGTTATACGTGTATTTTTACGCCGGTCAACATTCGGGAGGCCACTTCTCATTTGGTGCCGGCAATCAATGAACCGGCCGAGGCGATCCCTCAGGCCAAAATTCCGAGATACGAAGATCTCTCTCCCGAGGATGTGGTTACCTTGTTGTGTTCTCAGATGGCAAAGGTAGTTATTCTTCCCTTATTCCCGTCGTGAGTTTATAACTTAGTTTGATTTCTGATTTTCTGTTTCTTTTTTGCAGGCGACCTATCTTGCGGCCAAGAATAAGGATCTTCTTCTGAGCCTTTTGTCCGAGGGTGGCCAAGCCCAGAGGCTTCAAAACCGACTCTCTGAAACGGAAGTCGAGCTAGTTCGCAAAGAAGAAAACATAAAAAATCTGGAGCTGGCTGCCGTTGAGGCTCATACAATAAACAAAGCTCTTCGGGCTGCTGCCTCTTTAGAGAGAAAAAATGATGATGCCGCCAAGTAGGATTTGGAGGCTGCTCAGGCTGATAACAGGATCCTGCAGGTGGAAGTGAGCAGTGTTGAATCTAAGCTGAGGGCCAAAGACGAGGAATTGGAACGGGCCCGTGCCGATCTTAGGAGAAGAGAACTTGAGTTGGAGGCCGAGAGGGACTTCATCCGCCTCGAAGGGGTTGGTGATTGTGCTGAAATTATTCTGATGGTATTGCCCGACCTGGACATGGGGCCCATCCATGCGGCCATTCGCTTCTGTAAAGGGGAAATATCTGAGGAGGAGTTTCAGAAATGTTTACCCCCTTCTCCCGAAGAAGTGATGGATCCAGACCCGATTTCGGTCCTCCTAGTCCTCCCAGCCACTAACGAGGACCGGGCCGAGGTTCCTGCTCCTGACGAGAACCTCCCCGAGGTTCCTCCGATCTTTGAAGTATGGGTCTCCCAGGTTGTTGATGTAGAAGCTGCTATCCCGCCTCCTGAGGTCGAGCCGAGCCATCTGTCATATGAGCCTGCTGAGGAAGAACCACCTGCCCCTGTGCGGGCTGACTGACAAGGGGTAACCCGAACGGGGCCCCGTGTAATCTTGAACACACTTTATCTATTTATTTGTAATTACCCTTTTCCAGGTCCCTATTTATGTGAATATTTTGTATATTTCTGTTCCACTTTTCTTTTTTTTGATCTTTCATGACTTGCTCCGGTTGCTCTCCTAAAAACGTCCGCTTAAGGACTGACTCCGAGCTAGGAGAAACACTTGGCTCGTTGGGGGAATGTTATGCCCCCAGTTTGAGAAGATGGATTTGGTGGGATGTAACCCGACCCCGAGCTGAGAGAAACACTTGGCTCTGGGGGAATGTTACATCCCCAGTCCAAAGAAGCCGACTCGGTGGGACGTAACCCGACTCCGAGCTGAGAGAAACACTTGGCTCTGGGGGAATGTTACATCCCCAGTCCAAAGAAGTCGACTCGGTGGGACGTAACCCGACCCTGAGCTGAGAGAAACACTTTGGCCTCGGCGGAACGAAATCCGGCCCCGAGCCGATTAACTAAATGGCTTCGGCGGAACGAATCCAGCCCCGAGCCGATTAACCAGGTGGCTTCGGCGGAACGAATCCAGCCCCGAGCCGATTAATCCTTGGGACTTTATTCAGAAGGGAAGTGAATCAACCTTTTGAATGCCTACCGAATCTGGCACGGGCATCCCCTTGCCAGACCAGCGAAAAAAAAAAACAAAACTTTGAAAATAAAATGTAAAAGGCGGGGGTGACTTAGCACTTATCCCAAAACAAAACTCTAAAGTGTAAATAATCAGCACGGATTCCTTAAAACAGTGTCCTGTCCGAGGTTTCCAAAACACAATCCTGAATCTTTCAATTCAGAGTCCCGGCGAACCAGGATTTGGATCAAAGAGCGTTTTAAAATGGTAAGGGCACATCCTCCATACTTCAGGTCTCCATGGAGCATGTGTACTGTTCGAGGGCTCCTCCTTACAACGCTGGAGCAAGCATACGCTACGAGGGCACAATCCCTCCCCGTGCTATACTTCTCTTGGATCCAAATGATCAAAGAAATAAGGATCAAAGAGTGTCTGAGACATTAAAGGCATAATCCTCCTTATGTTCGGTAACATTGGAGCAAGCAATCGTCATGGGGTATCATCCATCCCCGTGCTATGCTTCTCTTGGATCCATTAATCAGGTAGGTGAGGATCAGAGAGTGTTTGAAACAATAAGGGCATTTTCCTCCTTATGTTTGGTAACACTAGAGTAAGCAATTCCCAATGGGGTATCATCCCTCCCCGTGCTACGTTTCTCTTGGATCCATCGGGTAGGCAAAACATATGGTAACACATTCCTTGCGTTTGTATCTACCAAACTGGTCAGGCAGGTTATCCTATGGGGGCACCCCCTCCCCGTGATTACCATCCCGGAATGTCCCCGATACATATAAGTTGTGGGGTAGTTGTGCTCCGGCTACTGCGAAGAGTTCTCGTGCTCCTTTATACTTCTTCCCCCTTGATGTGGTCTAGATCTTTTGAAAGTGGTGCGAGTTAAGTCGGATTTGTCTATGCCCGGGATTTTTATGGTAGCACTTTGTGATCGGTATGTTATGGGTTTGATGCCTCGACCTCTGATCATCCATTTGTATCGAGTATGTCCCCGGAATTTTGAATGTGGCTTTCGATTTTAATTAGAAGAGTGGGTGGAATTTTTGAAAAGAGAAAGTTTTATTCATATTCGGGGATATACTGCCCTTCTTAGAGCTATCTGCGGGATATTTCGAGAAAGGCTTTACATTGAGCTCCTACCTCTTGTCGGGTTGCTGCAAAAAAGAATCTACTGAAAATATTTTCTTAATATCTCGGTGTTCCAGGGTTTCTTTAATCGAGTGCCGTCCAGATGTTCTAAGATGTAGACCTCTGGCCTTACCACCTCTGCAATTTTATAGGGCCCTTCCCACTTGGTTCCTAACGAGCCTTCTTCCGGCCTTCAAGTGTTCAGAGTGACTCTCCTTAATACCAGGTCGCCCGGGAGATAGACGCGAGTTCAAACTTTTTTGTTGTAGAAGCGGGCCATCATTTGTTGATAAACTGCTGTCCTCATGGCTGACTTCTCTTTTTTTTCCTCGATCAAGTCGAGGTGGCTTCTGATAAGCTCTTCATTCTTTCTGCTCTCAAAATGACGGACCCTGTGGGTAGTCATCCCGATCTCTGCTGGAATAACTGCTTCACACCCGTATGATAAGGAAAACGGGGTCTCCCCTGTAGAATCTTTATAGGTCGTCTGGTGTGCCTACAGTACTTCTGGCAATTCTTCGACCCATAAGCTCTTGTAAGATCCGAGCCGAGCTTTAAGATTTGCTTTGATGGTTTTGTTTTCTGCCTCAACCTGTCCGTTTGACTTGGGGTGGGCTGGTGAAGCGAACCTTAAGGCGATCTGGAGGTCTTCGCAGAGTTTCCTGAATCTCTTGCTATCAAAATGTTTTCCGTTGACGGTGACGACGACACGTGGGATTCCGAACCTGCAGATAATATTCTTCTTCAAAAAATATGTGGCCTTCTTCTCTATGATGGTGGATAGGGGTTTGGCTTCCACCCATTTGGTGAAATAGTCTATGGCCACAATGGCATACTTCGCCTGTCCACATCCCTTTGGCATTGCTCCGATGATATCTAGCCCCCACTGAGCGAATGGCCAAGGACTGGACAGGGTGGTTAACTGCTCAGTTGGCTGGTGGTGGATATTGGCATTCTTCTGGCATCCTTCGCATTTCCGGGCTACTCTCATGCCGTCCTGATGCATAGTTGGCCAATAGAACCCTTGCCTTAAAGCTTTAAGGCCATTGACAGTCCTCCGGCGTAACTCCCACAGATGCCCGAGTGAATTTCCCTGAGTACATAATCGGCCTCTTCTTCCGCTAAACATCTTAGGATGGGTATTGTGTGGCCCCTCCGGTAGAGCACTCCTTCGATCAGGGAGAACTTGGTGCTTTTGACTTTTAGTTTCCTGGCTTCCTTCTTGTCCTCGGGTGTCTCCCATGTTTCCAATTATTTCTTAATTGGCTGTATCCACGAGGCTTTGTCTTCCTCATCCAATAATTTTACTTCGAGTTCTCCCACGCTCTTTTCTCGGAGGCAGATTAGAGGGACCATTCTGGGGTTCTCTGATTTTATCAAAGATGCGAGCCGTGCCAAGGAGTCCGCCTCGCAGTTGTCTTATCGACTGATTTGCTCAAAGTGTACGTCCCTCATTCTTCCCACCAACCTTTTTACTTTAGCCAAGTAGGCTATCATACTTGGCTCTCTGGCTTGGAATTCGCCTTTCAGCTGCTGAATAGCTAGCTGAGAGTCACTTCTTATTACTACGTCGCGGACTCCTACCACCGCGCATACCCTAAGACCGGCCAGGATTGCCTCATACTCTGCTTCATTGTTTGTGGCCTCGAAGGCGAACCTCAGGGCGAACAATACCTCTTCACATTTGTCGCTTTTCAATATGATTCCAACTCATTTGCCTTGTGAGCTGGCAGATCCGTGGTGGATATTGGCATTCTTCTGGCATCCTTCGCATTTCCGGGCTTCTCTCATGCCGTCCTGATGCATAGTTGGCCAATAGAACCCTTGCCTTAAAGCTTTAAAGGCCATTGACATTCCTCCGGCGTAACTCCCACAGATGCCCGAGTGAATTTCCCTGAGTACATAATCGGCCTCTTCTTCCGCTAAACATCTTAGGATGGGTATTGTGTGGCCCCTCCAGTAGAGCACTCCTTCGATCAGGGAGAACTTGGTGCTTTTGACTTTTAGTTTCCTGGCTTCCTTCTTTACCTCGGGTGTCTCCCATGTTTCCAATTATTTCTTAATTGGCTGTATCCACGAGGCTTTGTCTTCCTCATCCAATAATTTTACTTCGATTTCTCCCACGCTCTTTTCTCGGAGGCAGATTAGAGGGACCATTCTGGGGTTCTCTGATTTTATCAAAGATGCGAGCCGTGCCAAGGAGTCCGCCTCGCAGTTGTCTTCTCGACTGATTTGCTCAAAGTGTACGTCCCTCATTCTTCCCACCAACCTTTTTACTTTAGCCAAGTAGGCTATCATACTTGGCTCCCTGGCTTGGAATTCGCCTTTCAGCTGCTGAACAGCTAGCTGAGAGTCACTTCTTATTACTACGTCGCGGACTCCTACCACCGCGCATAGCCTAAGACCGGCCAGGATTGCCTCATACTCTGCTTCATTGTTTGTGGCCTCGAAGGCGAACCTCAGGGCGAACAATACCTATTCACCTTTTTCGCTTTTCAATATGATTCCAACTCATTTGCCTTGTGAGCTGGCAGATCCGTGGTGGATATTGGCATTCTTCTGGCATCCTTCGCATTTCCGGGCTTCTCTCATGCCGTCATGATGCATAGTTGGCCAATAGAACCCTTGCCTTAAAGCTTTAAAGGCCATTGATTGTCCTCCGGCGTGACTCCCACAGATGCCCGAGTGAATTTCCCTGAGTACATAATCGGCCTCTTCTTCCGCTAAACATCTTAGGATGGGTATTGTGTGGCCCCTCCGGTAGAGCACTCCTTCGATCAGGGAGAACTTGGTGCTTTTGACTTTTAGTTTCCTGGCTTCCTTCTTGTTCTCGGGTGTCTCCCCTGTTTCCAAATATTTCTTAATTGGCTGTATCCACAAGGCTTTGTCTTCCTCATCCAATAATTTTACTTTGAGTTCTCCCACGCTCTTTTCTCGGAGGCAGATTAGAGGGACCCTTCTGGGGTTCTCTGATTTTATCGAAGATGCGAGCCGTGCCAAAGAGTCCGCCTCGCAGTTGTCTTCTCGACTGATTTGCTCAAAGTGTACGTCCCTCATTCTTCCCACCAACCTTTTTACTTTAGCCAAGTAGGCTATCATACTTGGCTCCATGGCTTGGAATTCGCCTTTCAGCTGCTGAACAGCTAGCTGAGAGTCACTTCTTATTACTACGTCGCAAACTCCTACCACCGCGCATAGCCTAAGACCGGCCAGGATTGCCTCATACTCTGCTTCATTGTTTGTGGCCTCGAAGGCGAACCTCAGGGCGAACAATACCTCTTCACCTTTGTCGCTTTTCAATATGATTCCAACTCCTTTGCCTTGTGAGCTGGCAGATCCGTCTACTGACATCTTCCATTTGCCTTCCCCCACAGTCAAGATTTGGGGTTCTGTGAATTCTGCAACAAAATCTGCCAAAGTCTGCCCCTTTATTGCCATCATTGGGAGGTAAGAAAAGTCGTGTTCACTTAACTCCACCGACCACTTCATTAGCCTGCCCGAAACTTCTGGTTTTTGTAGAATCTGTCTTAGAGGATAATCGGTGTAAACCCCAATAGGATGGGTTTGGAAGTAGGGTCGTAGTTTCCGGGCTGCAGTAATCAATGACAGGGCGACCAGTTCATGTACCGGATATCGGGTCTCAGCATCTAACAGGGCTTTGCTGACATAATATATTGCCTTTGGACCTTATCGACCTCTCGTATCAGCACCGAGCTTACTGCGTGCTCTGATACAGCTAAGTACAAGTATAAGGTTTCTCCCAGGAGTGGCTTTGCTAGAAGCGGGGGGCTGTGTTAGGTATTGTTTTAACTGTAGGAAAGCTTCCTCGCATTTCGGCGTCCAGTCGATTTCCTTTTTGGCCTTCTTGATGACTTTGAAGAAATGGTGGCACTTGTCGGTTGCTCGAGAGATGAATCGGTTGAGCGCGGCCAATCTGCCGGTTAGACTCTGTACTTCTTTTATCGTCCTGGGAGATTTCAAGTCCATTATGGTTTGGATCTTCTGTGGATTGGCTTCTATGCCTCGGGAGCTTACCATGTAACCCAAAAACTTCCTTGAGGCTACTCTGAAAGCACATTTCTCCGGGTTGAGCTTTAAATTATGTTTCCTCAATAACTCAAAGGTTTCCTTCAGGTCGGTTACGTGGCATTCTGGCTCTCTGGACATTGTTATCATGTCGTCAACATACACCAACATTGATGTGCCAATGAGTGGTTTGAAAATTTTGTTGACTAGCCTTTGAAAGATTGCCCATGCATTCTTCAGTCCGAATGGCATTACTTTGTAACAGTAGAGCCCTTGGTCGGTGACAAAAGTTGTTTTTTCCTCTTCCGAAGGGTGCATCTTGACCTGGTTGTATCCTGAGAAGGCATCCATAAAGCTTAGCAGTCCCTGGCAGGCTGTTGTATCTACTAGTTGATCTATGTTTGGCAGTGGGAAGCTGTCTTTCGGGCATGCCTTGTTTAGGTCGGTGAAATCCACACACATTCTCCACTTTCCTTTTGACTTCTTCACCAGTACCACGTTTGATACCCACTCCGGGTATTTTACTTCTCTGATGAAACCAGCTTTCAATAATTTGTCCACCTCGGTCTCTACTGCCCTGCACCGTTCCTGATTGAAGGTTCTTCTTTTCTGCTTGACCGGTTTGTGTGACGGGTTTACTGCCAAGCAGTGATTGATGAATTTCGGATCAATTCCGGGCATGTCGTCGTGCCCCCACGTGAAGACGTCCGGGTACTCCTTTAGACACCTCAGCAGACCCTGTTTCAGGGTTCCGTCTAAGTTCCCCATATCTTTACGCTCTTCCCAGGTCCGAAGAGTTCTATCCCTTCCAATTCTTCGATCGCTCCTAGCCGGGCAGCTTTGTTTGGCCGAGGACCCGGGTCCCCACTTGCTTCTTCTCCTTCTTCATTCTCCTGCCTTTTCCTAGTACCTACTTCAATGCATAGGGTTTCTCGTGAGAGAGTGGCAAAACGGCTGCGGGCTACTTTCTGACTACCGCATACGATTCTGATTCCTTCCCGGGTGGGGAATTTCAGCTTTAGGTAATAGCAGGACATCGCGGCCTTTGTCTTTATCATGAAAGGTCGGCCGACAATGACTTGGTAACTGCTCATGCAGTCCACTACTGTGAAATTTATCATGATCGTCCGGATTCTGGGGTGAGTCCCGATGGCCAGTTGTATCCTTCCTAGTGGGACGACCGTTGAGCCCCCGAAGCCGTACAGGGGGTGTCATCGTTGGTTAGAGTTGCATACTCCACTCCCAGGCCCTCTAAAGCTTCTTTGGAGATTATGTCTACTGCACTTCCGGGATCTACCAAGATCTTGTCCACCTCTGAGCCGCCGATTGTTGCCTTGATTATTAATGCATCGTCATGGGGGAAACTCACCCCTCGAACATCCTCGTCGGTGAACATTATGGGTACCAACCGACCTCCTCGTAGTACCGAGGACCGTTCTGTTTCCAGCACCTCCGTCCCCCGAGCTCAGCTATAGTTTTTTCTTGACCGGTTAGAGTCTCCGGCCAGTGTCTTCCCCCCGGCGATGATGTTCACATGTCGGCTTCGTGCCCTCTGTCTGGCTGCCATAGTTTCATGGTTAATATAATTATTTAAGTACTCATTCCGTGCTAGGTCTTCCATTTGTTCCCGCAAATCCTTGCACTCGTCCGTTGTATGTCCCCTCAGATTATGATGTATGCAATAAGATTTCTTATTCCTTTTATCTGGGGGAAATCTCCTGAGGTCGGGTTCTATCAAGAGGCCTTTTCCTTGTATCTCCATGATGATCTGCCTTGGTGGCTTGCTTAGGGGAATATATGCTTCTTCCCGGACTACGTGGTTTACTCGGGTCGGGACTCCTCTTTCCTGGTCATTCCGAGGCATTGGTTTGAATTCCTTGCGTCTCGGGAGGAGTTTTTTGAGCTCCATGTCTGGCCTGTGGGGGGCCTCTGCCCTTGTCGTCCTCTCTCTGACAGATGTCCCCCTCCGGGAGATCTTTTCTTCGTTTTCTAACGAGATGAACTTTCGGGCTACTTCCAGAGCGGTAGCATAATCTGGTGTGTCCTGGATCCTTAGGTGAGTCCACAGTTTTCCGACCTTTAAGGCTCCTTTTAAACTTTCCAAGGCCTCAAGGGACTCATATCCTCCTACTTCGAGTACCATATTGTGGTACCTCTCAATGAAAGTTTTTATGGGCTCGTCTGCTCCTTGCTTCATGAGTGTCAACTCTCCAATTGTCTTTTTAGGGACGCAGGCCCCATTGAAGTGCCGAATGAACGACCTTTTAAGTTGCGTGAACCTTCTGATGCTCCCCGGGGCCAGACTTCTGTACCATAGGATGGCGGATCCTCCCAAGGTCAGGGGGAATACTTTACAGATGACATCTCCTACTACTCATTGGACTTCCATTAATAGGATAAAGCTCTCAATATGGGATTTGGGGTCGGTGTGACCCTTGTAGGGCGTCATGGTCGGCATGTTGAATCACCTCGGGAACTTTGCCGACCTTATTTCTTCTGTGAGGGGAGATTCCTCCTCATTCTCCCGAGTATCTCATGCATTAGTCTTGAGGTTTACCCCCCACTTGGCCATCTCTTTTTTTAGCCAAGACTTCATCTCACTACTTGTGCTGCCATGTCGCTTTATGTGCCCCTCTTCGCGTCTATTACCCTGGGTGCGGTGCTCCTCATGCCTTGAAGTTTCCCGCACATTCTCGCCATACTCCATGTTTTTTCCTCTGGAGTCGCGGAGACTATCATAGGAGGAATCTGGCGATTGTCTTCCCTCTTTTTCTTCCCTTGTGTCCTCTGTTTGTGAATCTTTTTCTACGACTATGGATTTTATCTCGCAGGGACCCTTCCTCATGGGTTCATCGTCTTCACTCATATCTGCAATCCTTTTACCTTCTGCTTTTTCACCTCTTCTTCGGCTGGCTCTGGCTTCCGATCTCTCGTTGTTCATCCCTTCCATTCTCTACAGTCGATCTATCATGGATTTCATGCTTTCTTCCATCTTTTTCATCCAGTCCGTAGCTGGACTCCCTGATGACTGATGATTTCCGTCTTCTGACATTGTCTTTTTCGTGAACTACTTTTTGTCGCAAACTCCCCACAGACGGCGCCAACTGTTGACGGCGGATTTTGGTCTCAGGGTAATTTGGGAATATTACTCCCGAGACAGTTCCTCCCTCAATAGTGAATTTGTTTGATTATGTGGGAACCAAAGGCAAATTTAGCAGAAGACAGACAAATGCACCAATCAACACGGAGATTTAACGTGGTTCGGCAGATCAGATCTCACATACGTCCACGGGCACAAAACGGGTGATAGTTTTATTACTGAGATATGTTTCTCTGATATCTCTTGTGTTTACAAGTCTGATCGTAATGATCTTGATATTGATTCTGATGCCCTTAAACATACTCTACCCTTCTATTTATAATAGTGCAGAAATCAAATTTCTTCTTTTACAAGGGTTTCCAAGTCGAATTAATCTCCTTCTTCCATAAGGATTCCTAGTTTAAAACTACACTTACTTTTCTTGTCCTATTAAGACACTGATTCATCAGTTCTCCCTATGAAAGTAGGATAATTTGTCATCTTATCCGAGAAAATAGGATGCCTTATCTTCCTGAGTACGCCTCGCTATCTGGTCGGTCTTCATGAGGTCGGTCATGGTAGTCCTTTGAACTGAGAATGCTTCTGCCGATCTGATAATGCTCGGTCATCCGAGCCAAAGTGGTCGGTCACCAATCATCAAATGCTCGGTCTCTACCTGTTGGCTTTATAACACTTATATAGTCGGGTCGGCATTAATGATCTCGATCAAGAAGGGAATTACCCTTTTTACCCCCGCTGTGCTCCTTAAATAACATAGGACCTGAAAACACCATCAATAATTTGATTTTTTTATTTTTCCATCTGATGTTGTAAAAGTATGTGTTTTTCCATTTGAAATTATAAAAGTGCATCATATTCCACTAAAAAAATGTTCAAAAAAATATAATTTTTTCACCTTAAAAATGTAGAAATTAATACATTTTTGAAATTTTGGGTGGAAAAATGATAAAATTAAAAATGTTATAACAGCCATGAATTTTAAGGGATACTAATTACTACTTGTTTAATCCATGAGTTTTATGTGGCCAAATCCATCATTCATATAATTAACGATTGTTTCCTAATAATATTAAATAATTAATGATGACAATGAGGATTGCAAGCATTCTAATTTTAATGTTTATAGGTCGATTTCATTATGGTTCAAGTCTTTGCAATGTTCCATCAATCTTATTCACCGACAGAAAGTTGATGGAATAGTAACTTAAAAACTTAAGAAGTTGCAAAATAGACAGGTCAACTAATAGATATATCATCATTTTGGACCTTTTCAATGGATAATAACTAAACAAGGACAATTTATGGATTAATAGTAATTGATACATAAGATTCTCGCATGTTGAATTCGTTATTAAACAGATAGTAAGTTAACACTTAACCAGATACGATGTTCTAGTTATAGACTAGAAGTAAATAACAATAATTCTTTCAAGTTTTAACTGCATTGAAATCAAAAGAGTACATTTCGCCAAATTATTTATGTATTAAAGAAAATAAAACATAATAAGAGTGTACTAGTGTGGGAAATAGAGTTACAAGAGTCGCACACATAAGATAGAGATATTAATTAACCAGGAAAAGAAAAGAGCCAGAGAAATAAAGCACAGAGAATTAGAACAAGTGGAATGAGGTGAATAACATTCTCTCCCATGGACTTATGATGATGCTCCTTCTTTGTGGGGTTGTAGGTGGTGGGCAAGTCCTCATAATCTTCATCAGAACCTAAATTCTTTAGAGGAGATGAAGAATCCATGTCCATGGCTACGGATGCTGGTAACATGTCGACCACCATGAACTCATCTGAGGCTCGACAAGTGCTTGATGATGACCTGTGCATCTTGATAAGTGAATATGAAAGAGAAGCCAAGACTTGACAGGATCTTATATAGAAAGCTGAGAGAAGCCAACTTTGCTTTCAGAGGCAACAATGGTGAGGGAGAGTTGACTTTGAATGAGTTGACAATTTGGGTGATTTTTATAATTAGCTTTAACATGAAACCTGCTTCTAGCGTAATTGAAGACATGCATGCGTGGTGATATTTAATATCACATTGCGTTTATATTTTATTGAACTCGTATCTGTATCTCTAGCTGCAGTTAAAAGGGCAAGGTACCGAGTCGAATTCAGAGAGTGCGTTTCTTATAAAAGTTTGAGATAGTCGGGGATTTTATAAATTATTATAATTTAAAGATATATTTGTCTTATTTCCTTCTTATTATTAGTGTTATACTATCCATTTTATGGATATATTGTAATTTTGCACATTTTTATTTTTTTTATATTTTGATTATTTTTGACATTTTAAGAAGCTTTTTAAATTTATACATACATTTTATTTTTTAAAAAAATAACAAAAATGAAAAAAAAATAAATAAATAAATAAAGCACACGGCCAAGTACGGTCCATGAAACCCATTGGGCCGGCACAGTCCGCAACCCATGTGGATCGTGCTCATGAGCCGTGTTAGCCTCTCATTCGTGTTGGTGGACCGACACAAATGGGCATTGCCTACTGGCCAAGCCGTCCCCTCTATACCAATACAAAGGATTGAAACCATGGGTGCAGGATCAACTAATGATAAATCATTTTCTAGGCCAGTGTAACAGTTTGGCCCAAACCCTTTGTCTACAATTGCAGTAATTCATGCATAATAAAAAATTGCCTGAAACCTTTTAACAACTGTAGTGTATTATATATTCTTTACCTTGTTTGAAAATCAGGTTCCCACTCACATAAAAATCTACCTAAAAAACAAAAACAAAAAACCAAGCTAACTAAACAAAATCGTTTTGCCAATAGATGGAGTCGGCTATATAAATCCAGGGGAAAAATATCAACCCCAGGAAATTATAAGGGAAGAAACCAAGATTGAAAGACTAAAGAAACAATTCCAATAAGATAAACAAAAATTATAATTTCAAACACAACAGGAGGACGAGATCATTCATGCGGCAAACTAAGGAACCAAAATGCCCGTATTATGGGATTTTTGGAAATATCCATATCCAAGAAAACGATCAGAAGTACCAAAACATAGAGATTACATGTCTGCACGCACACTGGCAAAAGGGAAACAAAACATAGTTAGGAGAGATCCACATGAATCTTATATTTTAGCAAACAATTAAACGTGAAATGTATAAGGAGAAAAAGAAAAAGAAAATCCAAAAGGAAAATGCCATGCAAAGGATATTGGCACAGAAAATCATATCGACTCCAGTGCCGAAAGGAAACATACTTACAATCTGACTAAAACATAAATTGGTTTGCAAATGATGGTGAAATACCGGCCAGGGGATTTAATTATTGCTTCTATTCGATCCATAGTTGTTAAAAGCGCAAGGCGCCAAGGTCCTCCTAGGGCCTAGGCGTAAGGCGCAATATGATGCCCACGCTTGCTCGAAGGGAGGCGCAGCGCAAGGCTTATCCCGTATTTTTTTAGCTTATATATTAATTTCTCAATTGGAATAATTCATCTAATTGCATTTAATAAATTTATCGTATAAATTCAACTTAATAAGTAAATTAACAATCATATCACATGGAAAAAAGTCATAACTTAAAAAAAAATCAAAGTTATCAAGATTCATAATTGGTATAGTATTTATTTTATTGATCTCTCTCCTTCAACTTTTGAACTTCGTAATACGTGCAATGATGTGATATAGGCAATTGTCATGTCACTTTTTCAAAATTCATTTTTTTCAAAGAGGCACACAAGCGCGCGCCTTGGGCTTTGTGCCTAGGCGCTGCGAGGCGCACATCTGGGAACATGAGCTGAGCCCAACAGACGGGAGGCGCTGGCCTGAATGAGAGGCGAGCCTAAGCGCAGCCTTTAATAACTATGATTTGATCCGTCTTTCTAGTCTATATGAGATTTATTCACAGCAAGAATTATTTCAGTTCATACAATCAGTTTCTGAAATCAGGAGGATCCAACTGCAGAAGGCTGAAATTTACAGTCAAAATGAAAAGGAAATATTTTTCATATAAGCCAATCCAATTTATCTTTCACAAATTTAAAAAACAAGGCCTTTAAAAACTTGCCCGATGGGCGAACCAAACCAAACTTGCCAGATGTAGGCAAACAATAATATAAAAAAGTTGTAATCAATATTTGGAAAAATTCAGACCCAAATCCAACCCTATTATTGCTTGGACTGTGTTGGAATTAGTTGAGAAGCTAATTAGTATTTATTGTTAGATTATATTCAACCAAGCATTTAATATGGTGTTAGATTCAACCAAGCATTAATTGTGTAGTTGGTAGTTGTGTTGTTGTGTATTTAATATGTTAGTTGTATAATGCCTATATAAAGGCCTCTCATTGTAAGTTTTATATCAAGCAAATTTTAATACACAATTTTTCCTTCACAAATTATCACATGGTATCAGAGCCAATCTTTCTCTGGGTTCTAGTATCTCTCTTTTAGAGTCGTCGTTCAAGTCGGCGCGTGGGGAACACACACGCTATATATGTGTGAGCCTCACGCGCCGCATCTTCTTTGGCAATCTTGACAATATCAGTGACGACGAAATGCTAATTCTTATCCCTTATTTGCACCAAGTTCCACATCTGACTTTTTTCGGGGTTTTGTTATGGGGTGATTTGGCAAGTTTTCTTTAGATGTTTTGAGTTGTTCTGGAATAGTTTAAACTTTTCAGCTGTGCATTTTCCAGCGATGTTAAACCATCCAAACCTCCACATCTGTTCTCGTTGTGCATTCTCCAACGACGTTAAACAACCAAGTCACCATATATGTTCCTGCTGTGCATTCTCCAGCAGCGCTTTAAACACCCTAGTCTTTCTATGGTTCTTGTGCTGATTTCATCTGTAACAAGCTTGGTGCATACAACATGTATGCTCCAGCTTGAGGGGGAGTGTTGGAATTAGTTGAGAAGCTAATTAGTATTTATTGTTAGATTATATTCAACCAAGCATTTAATATGGTGTTAGATTCAACCAAGCATTAATTGTGTAGTTGGTAGTTGTGTTGTTGTGTATTTAATATGTTAGTTGTATAATGCCTATATAAAGGCCTCTCATTGTAAGTTTTATATCAAGCAAATTTTAATACACAATTTTTCCTTCACAAATTATCACAGACTGTTTATAAATTACAAGATAAACATGTCTCTAATAAATATTTAAAATATTAGATAATAAATTTCGGATGACAAACTACATTTAGTTGCCAACTCTAGTCATAACTCATAAGCCTGTGAGTGCAAAGGTTCTTGCATGAATGGGAAGATTCTAGACTCCATAGGCAAGTAGGCACAAAAAGGACAACTAGAACATGAATAGGCCCAAAAAATTGAGACTAAGCGAAGAGTGCCGTTATCTTAATCTACAAGGTCCTAGACATCATAAAATAAAGGAGCTATAGAATGTACCTTAGGGAAAGCAACATTACCAATTATGTGACCTGTTTTCTTCTTCATTCTATATAAAACTTGTTTCTGAATGGTGGAAGTATCTGGCCAGCAGACTGTCTAATCTCAAAGCTGAGCTCAACTTCCATCAACCGATGATTTTCCTTAGAACGAGTCATTGAGAAAGAAACATTCAGATCATCCCCTTCACTAACTGGAACAGAAGGATTGATGAGAAAAACCTGTTAAATGGACAATACAGAAAGATTAAAAAGCAATGGATGGTGCACCAGAAGAAACCAGACATAAGAAATCAGCAAAATAAACCAGCACTGCAAAATGTCATATAGGAACACACAGTGTATGCAAGAAAAAGGGCTGAGGCCTAAAGTTCGACAAGGGAAATAGTTTTGCAATAAATCCAATCACAAAAAATTTAAGAAAGTCAATAAATGCTAGGAAACAGGTAAATGATAGCCTATGATTTAGCTTCAGGAAAACTCAAGCCACGGTGACACAATGACACA
This sequence comes from Zanthoxylum bungeanum, assembly GCA_019454045.1. Lineage (NCBI taxonomy): Eukaryota > Viridiplantae > Streptophyta > Magnoliopsida > Sapindales > Rutaceae > Zanthoxylum > Zanthoxylum bungeanum. Next base: position 2,791 of record SKCR01029555.1, on the reverse strand, counting down.
ACACAACTAATAATTCTGTCATGCATAACTCTACGATGATATTGAGACAAAAAGAGAACTAAAGACAGCTAAATTAAGGCATCTATGAATACTTCAGCATTTTAAATCCGAAGAGGAGATTATAGTTTGGGAGATATACACCTGCTGGCCCCAATGTGTGCCATTATAAGTACTAGGGGCAGTTGTCAGCTCAATCTCTTGCTGAGCTGGATCCTCCCTGCTTCCCTGTTGCACCAGAAAAATAACAAAATCATACTTTAATCAGTATGTGGATGCCTGAGAACATTAGCATGCACCATTATAAGGTGCACTGAAGCTCAACTTACTCTAAAATGGACATCAAACCATCCACTGAACCCACAAAGCCTTGTGCTCTCTCCTGTGATTGACGATACAAATTTTGATCTGACTTCACGAATGGCATCCACAGTAGCAGTAGAGCAATCAATCTCCTTTACAACAGCTGCTGTCCCTATAACCTGATCTGGATGAAGGTTGCTCCACAATGATGTCTGCAAAATTAATAGCATTTTCTTATTAATTGGACAGAACAAAAGAGTAAGCACAATGTCGTGTGCATAAAAGATCGAATTGATAGAGAATATGTTATACAACTAATGAAATTTTGATCAGAGAGATTTAGAAAGAATCTACATAATAAGATAAGTAAAGTAGTGTATCACAAATCCAAGTTCTGGTATGAATGAGATATTCCACGAGAGACCATCATCAGCTAGATACTTAGTCAATAAAACACGGATCTAACTCCCTTCCAAACAGACAGAAATCCCAAAGATATCCTCTCTTTTTGATAAAATGACATGAAATGATGAAAATAAGTACCATACCAGCAGGTACTGTCACGTCACTCAGCAAATCTCACATAAAGGCACAGAAGCACAGTTGGTAAGCAATTCAACACTTCAGAGGAATTTGAAAGGGGGGCATGGCAGAGGAAAGACTGTAATATAGGTATGTTAAACCCATTGATATAACTTCTGAATTACATTAAACGGAAATAAGGTTTGAAACTCAGCCGCCTCGCAATGGTTGGTGCCTTAAGGCAGCCGCCTCACGATGCTTTTTGATTCGGGCTGCCTCATCGACGTGAGGCGGTATCAGGGAGTCGCGAGGCTGGCCGACTCGGACATCCCAATCAAACCCGCAACAATCAAAGGCAATATATATATGTATATATATATATATATATATATATGTGTGTGTGTATATATATATATATATATGCCGAAGTCGTGACTCACACTCCCAACTTCAACTCCCATCTTTTGAAACAAACAAAAGAACATAGAGGAAAAAACCCATTGAAACCCTAATCCTAAAATTATTAAAAAAAAAATCTTCATTCTTCAATTCTTTCATCTCAATCATCAATTATCAACTCAACCAAGTCCATTAAACTTGTCTTCATCAACTCCATCTTCAATTTCTTCTTCAAGGTTAAATTTTTTACTATTCTTATTTTTTTCGTCAGTTTTGATCTTTGTGGGAATCTCGTGGTGACTGGCTGTAATGGTTTGATTTTTGTGTGTATGTTGAGTATGCATGTGTGTGATACTGTGAGAGAGATTGACTATTGTGCGAGTCTGTGAGATTGTGAATATAAAAATAAATTTTATATTTTTTTTCCTCTCCATTAGTTCAATTGTATGTTTTTTAAATTAATATCTGAGTGTGTTGTAGGTTTTTGAATTGGAATAATACACGGTCCCTCATTGTTTAACTTTTTTTTTAATTAATATATACTCAAAATTAAATACCTCACACCCACTTATAAGAGAGACAAACAATTTTCTGTTCTCTATGTTTTTAGAACTGCTACATGTATCTTTGTTCTTATAGTTTATGTTGATTCTATATTTTCATGTATTATCTATCATGTGTTCTTATTGACAATTATGACACTTCTCTCCTTTTTTTTTGTTATAATTTTTTGTTCGAATGTAGTCGTCATGTCGAGTCGAAAAGATCCGGCTTGGAAGTATGGGCAAGAGGTTGAAAGGGAAGGAATCAAAAAGTATAAGGAATCAAGGGGTCGATAAGATTCAGGCCATTAGACACAAATGATAGCATATTTAGAGATTAGTAGTTATTTTCTTTCAAGAACCTTTATTATGAACTTGTTTTGTTTTGATGATTTTTATTTATGTTTTAGTTGGTATGGATGTATTATGGATGCTTTGAGTTTGATGATTTCATGAATTTATGCTTTTATTTTATAATTTAAAATTTTCCCCCCATGTTTGGATTGAGGCTACCGCCTCGAGGCTGTATGCCTCGCCTCAAACTGGAAATCACCTCGCACCGCATACCGAGTTTTCGAACCTTGAATGGAAAGGTATTTGGACAGCATAAAACATCATACACAAACTTTAACCTAAATTTAAACTGCAGCAAGGGTAAAAATTGTGTCATTGATCTTAATAGATTAACAATTTTAATCTTCAAAAGTTCTAAACTAACCTGCAGATAATATTTCTTCTGCTCTTCAGAGAAGGGCTTTGTTAAAGCACTCATATCAACACCATAGTAACTTTTAGTCTCTTTCAGAAAACTAAACCAATCATCCATTGCTCCTTCATAATCGTGCTTCTTCTGATCCCCCAAACCAGACCTAATTGGCCCCACCCACATGCGAGCATGACTAGGATACCTGAAAGGAAATTGCTTCTGGTCAACCATTCACAAATGAGTAAACGATAAAAGCAATAAACTACTCGATCCAAAAGACCGAAAAACATTATGTCTGCCATACAAAGGAAAAAAAGTACAG